>BMAC01000145.1:544518-561473 GCA_014905375.1 Phtheirospermum japonicum | reverse complement strand
CCGTAAATTTTTACGGCGGTTTTTCTAGAACCGCCGTAGAAAGTGAGGCTTTTTACGGCTGTTTTTATTGAACGGCATAGAAAGTTATGCTTTTACAGCGGTTTTAGAACCGCCTTAAAAATTTACGGCGGTTCTTATAAAATACCTTCTAGAAAGTCCGGCGGTTTTAGCCACAACCGCCGTTAAAAGTGTTTTTAATGCGGTTTTCAAAGAACCGCCTTTAATTAACAGCCTTAGAAAGCTGTTTCTGTAGTAGTGATATAACACTTCTAGGAACAATCTAGAATAACAATAAAAGGGAATATACCCTGCAGCTGTCATACTACAAGTGACAGCTGCCCCTATTCATACGAGGTATCACATGTCGTGCATGTGATCACAACAAGTAGAAACTATATGAGGACAAAAGACTGTTAATGACCTTTTCTAGACCCCTGGCCTAGCGACCTATACCATTTAACCATGGCGGTCTGATTCAGCGACCTGTGGCGATCTGTTCTGACGACCTATAGCAACCTTGTCTAGCGACTTATGACAAGGTCCAGCGACCTAGTTTATTTCGCGAGCTGTCGCAACCTCCAGCGACCTGCTCTATCTCGCGATCTGTCGCGACCTCTAGCGACCTAGTCGGTCTCGAACCTTGTCTAACATCCCCCCTCAGTTTGAATGAGGAAAGAGGGTAAACTTCGAGCTTATTTTCAATCCAATTGAAGAAGTGATTTGACAAGGATTTTGTTAAAGTGTCCGCGACCTGATCATAAGCAGGAATGTGATGTACAAAGATGCTCTTTGACTGCACCTTGTCTCTGATGAAGTGCAAATCGATTTCTATGTGCTTTGTTCTGGCTTGGACTACTGGATAGGTCGACATGTAGACAGCACTGAGATTATCAACCCATATTACTGGCAATCTAATCAAAGTGACCCTCAATTCTTTCAAAAGGGATTGTAACCACATAACCTCAGCCATTGCATAACCCATACTTTTGTACTCAACCTCACTACTAGATTTTGAAACTTTTTGTTGCTTCTTCGAACTCCATGAGACTAGATTGTCACCAACGAACACACAGTATCCAGAGGTTGATTTTCTGTCATTTATGTCTGAGGCCGAGTCTGAGTAGGAAAAAGCTGTAACATTAAGATGAGATGATTTGCTTAAAGATAGGCCATGATCAATTGTTCCTGAGAGATATCTTAACAATCTTTTGACAGCTCTCCAGTGTGGGATTAATGGACTTTGCATGAACTGACTCAGCTTATTCACAGCAAAGGATATGTCAGGCCTTGTAATGGTTAGGTATTGCAGCCCTCCGATTACCTGTCTGTAGAGCTTGGGATTGTGAAAGTGCAACCGTTAAATTTTGACAGTGGAGGAGATGACGCCATTGGTGTAGATTTAGAGTTTGAATCTGACATGTTGAACTTGGAGAGTAATCCCTTAACATACTTGGACTGAGTAAGTAGCATTCCAGACTTGGTGTATTTTACCCCAATACCTAGGAAGTAGCTTAACTCTCCTAGGTCTTTCAGAAAGAAATTCGAGCTCAGCTCGCTGATCAACTTGGTGATTTCTGAGTTTGAACTTCATGTGATTACAATATCATCAACATAAACAAGTACATAGATAACAAAAGTATGAGAGTGCCTTAGGAAAAGTGATGAACCTGTTTTTGAGCTTTGAAAACCATGATCTCAATTTGTCAAACCGAGCCTTTGAAGCTTGTTTCAATCAATAAATAGCCTTATTCGATTTGCAAACATAGTTTGTTCCCCCCTTCACTTCAAAACCTTGTGGCTGAGTCGTGTAGATGATGAGATTGGGATCATGTTCTCCATGGAGAAAGGCATTATCAATATCCAACTGTCTTATGGTCCACCCTTTGAGAGAGAAATGGTGAGAATCAATCTGATAGTAGAAGGTTTAACCACTGGGCTGAAAACATCAGTATAGTCAATTCCAATGACTTGAGTATACCCTTTTGCAACAAGCCTAGCTTTATGTCTGGAAATGCTCCCATCTGAGTTCCTTTTTGAGCTTATACACCCATTTGCAGTCTATGATATTTTTGTCTTTTGGAGCTGGAACAATCTCACAAGTTTGGTTATGAACGAGAGCCTGGTATTCTTTGATCATTGCTTGTTTCCAATTCACATGTCCAAGTGCCTCATCTACACTTTGAGGCTCATTCTCAAAAAGATCAACTTGATAAGCTTTGGGTTTCAGGTTCCCTGTTTTAGACCTTGTAATCATTTGATGAGTTCGAATGGGAGCTATGTCTTCTTCAGGCATATCAGGAGCTGATGAAGGGCTTGACATAGCATTCTGCTGATTGGTGTCTGTCATTTGTGGGTGTTTGGGTGATGCATGATGATGAGGGGAAGGGGAGGAGGGTGGTGACTGGGAAGAGGAATGATGGTTTGAGGATGCGTTTGGTGGATGTGATGAATCTTCAGATGTTGATTGTGTATGATGAGGTTCAATGGACGTACTAAAGGGGGCTGAATGTTTGTTAGAGGGGGTTTGAAGTGAGGTAGTTTGCTGATCAGTATTGTGTGGAGCAGGAGGTCGCTTGAAAGGGAAAACATTTTCTTTGAAGACAGTATGCCTTGAGTAAATTATTTTTCCTGAAGGGAGAAGGATTTTGTATCCTTTGAAAAGATTGTTGTATCCAAGGAAAGTGCCTGGTTGATACCTTTATTCTAGCTTGTCCCTATTATAGTTTATAATGTTGGGAAAAACTTGGCACCCAAAAACCCTAAGATGAGTGTAATCAGGAGGTTTATTGTGTAAGATCTGGAAAGGTGTTTTGTAATTGATGTTTTTGTTTGGGGTTCTATTGATCAGATGCACTGCAGTGGCAAAGGAGTCATCCCAATATAATTTGGGAATTTTTTAAGAGACATCATGCTAAGGGATGTTTCTATTATGTGCCTGTTCTTTCTCTCAGCAATTCCATTTTGCTGAGGAGTATAGGGACAAGAAATTTTGTGAATTATGTCATTGTCATTGAACAATTTGGAAAGTGATTTTAACTTAGTGCCATTACTTTGAACAGATTTGATAGTCTTATTGAACTGGTTTTGAGTTAGGTTTTTGAAATGTAGAAAGGCAGTGTAGGTGTCTGATTTTGCTTTGAGAAAATAGATCCAAACATACTTGGTATGATCATCAATGAAGGTGACATAGTATCTGCTCCCATTTCTGGAAGTGACTGGAGAAGGGCCCCACAAGTCGGTGTGAATAAGTTGTAATGGTTCTGTGGTCGCATTTTTATTGGCGGTGAAGGGTAATCTATGAGATCTTGCTTCAGCACAATTATCACAAAAGAAAAGGCATTCTTATTAATAAAAGGTATTACAATCAGTTAAGGCTCTTTTGGTAACATCCACAGAAGGATGTCCCAGCCTTTGATGCCACAACTCAAGGCTTTGAAAAGAATTAGAACTAAAAGAAGTGCATTGACTAAGACTCCCTTTCTGTATAACAGAAGAGATCTTGTCTTTATTGTAAAAACTTGAAACATAAAAGCTACAAGGCTTGATAGCAGGTTCATTTGTGGACTTTGTGAGGCTGAACTGGTATAGGTCGTTCCTAAGATTCCCTGTTAGCAAGACCTCCCCTGAAACTTGATCCTTAATAATACAAGAGGAAGGATAAAACACAAAGTAAACATTATTATCCTTGGCAAATTGTGCTACACTAAGTAAATTTTTGGTTATCCTAGGATCGTGGAGAAGTTTATTGAGTTTGAGAATGTTTGATGAATGAGATTTGTGATATTTGTGTGAGGGTTTGACAAGACACTTACCAAGATGAGCTATATCAAGCTCTGCACCATTTCCCACTTGCAGCTTGGTTGAACCACCATACTCAGAAGTTGAATTCAAGTTGGAAAGATCATTTGTGACATGATGTGTAGCCCCTGAATCAGGAAACCAGCTCGATTCTGAGCCTTGATCCGCCACACTGAACATTGCAGAGGTTTGGTTGAAGCTACTTGCTGGATGATCAAAGGATCTCTGTCCCTGTCCTTGCTGCTTTGGGACAAACTCTGAATTAAATTTGTGGTATCACTTATCTCCAGAATGATTATTATAACCACAAATCTGACACTGCATCATATTTTCTGTGTTTCTGCCTCCTCTTCCTCTGTAGTTTCCTCTACCTCTAAAACTCTGATTTCCTCTGCCTCTGCTTGATTGGTTATACCTTGACTGATTTCCTTTGCCTCTTTGGTAAGACAGATTGGCATTGGGAACAGATTCATCATTGATTTGTTGAGCACTATTTTCTATTCGACTTTCATAACTCAGGATAAGGGAAACCACATCTTTTAGAGTAAAAGATTCTCTTTTTGCAGTAATGGTGATGACTACGGCATCATATTCACTCCCTAAACCTTCAAGAACATACATAATCTGATCCAGCTCCTTCATTCTCTCTCCAGTACTTGCCAAAGCATCACAACAAGCCTTCACTTTATTTAGGTATTCTCTCATGCTAAGATTGTTCTTCTTGAGATTTGGAATGCTGTATTTTATACTGCATCTTTCTGGCAGTTGTTTGGCTGGAGAAATTAGACTCAAGTGTTTGCCATATTTCAAAAGAGGTATTCAAACCAACCATAGAGATCAAGATACACTCAGATAAGGAGGAAAGGAGCCATGAAGCCAGCAGTTGATCTTGTCTTTGCCAGAGGAGGTATTCAGGGTTTACTCTTAGCATTCCTTCTTCTTCTGCAGCTATCATATTTGTTGGAACTGTAGCAGATCCATCTAGGAAACCCTCTAATCTGTAGCCTTTTACAGTGATTTGAACTTGCTGTTTCCATATCAGAAAACTTTAATCAGTGAGCTTAACTGTTATCAGTTGATTGTGCAATTGCACCGACTGCATTTGTGAGCTAGAGGAGGTGTGATTATTTCTGATCATTGAAGATGAAGGAGTATCATCAGCCATGGCGGCTGAGCAGCAGCGGATTCAGGTTAAACCCGCCGCTCTGATACCATGATAAAATCTAGATCAAAAAGACTAAAATAGAAAGTAGAGAACATATTTTGATATTTGATTATTTTGTTTTTGTTGGATACTTCATGTGTTGTGTTGCATACAAATATTATAGCACTTCTAGGAACAATCTAGAATAAGAAGAAAATGGAATATACCCTGCAACTGTCATACTACAAGTGATAGCTGCCCCTATTCGTACGAGGTGTCACATGCCGTGCATGTGATCACAACAAGCCAAAACTACATAAGGACAAAAGACTGTTAATGATCACTCATTTGACTCTATCAAAATTTTCAGGACAACCAATAGACAACCCTAGAAACTACAGTTGGATCTTTGCAATATGCTACTTTGACCAGGCCAGACATCAGCTATGCAGTGAATAAGGTTAGCCAATACATGCAAAACCCATTGACCACTCATTGGAAGGCAGTTAAAAGAATCATGAGGTATCTTTCTGGAACATTGGGTTTTGGATTGAAAATCACTCCCTGCAATGATTTCAGCATAAAGGCGTATGCTGACTTAGATTGAGTTTCGGATATAGATGATCGAAGATCAACTTCAGGAATATGTGTTTTCTTAGGGAACAACCTGATCTCATGGAAAGCTAAGAAACAAGCCACAGTCTCAAGATCCTCAACAGAAGCAGAATACAGAAGTCTTGCAATTGCAACTTGTGAGGTTATGCGGATGAAGTCATTGCTGCAAGAACTAAGAATTTTCTCAAAAGAACATGTGGTTGTTTGGATGGATAATTTAGGGGCAATAGCTTTGTCTAATAATCCTATAAACAATGAGAGAGTCAAGCATTTTGAGCTGGATTTGTACTTCATCAGAGAGAAGGTGAAAAATGGGACTATAAGAGTTCAGTATGTGCTGGCCCATGATCAAATTGCAGATATCATGACCATGCCATTAACCGGGCAATTCTATTGTAGGCTTTGAAACAAACTCACAGTGACTACCAAGCCATACATAGAATTGAGGGGGCATGTTAACAATGACACCTTGGCAGATAGGAATGACTTGGCCGATGACTCATCAAATAAAAAGGCAGCTGGACTTGAAGACAAGGAGTGTGCTGCTGTAAATAAAAACAAATAATCATTTGCCCGTTGCTTGGACGTGTGCATGGGACAAAAACATCCAGCTGTAGGCTTAAGGAATGATCTGGTGTGGACATTGGCAATATGGTGTAGCTGAGCCTTGTAGTTGTAGACAAAACCCTAGCCCTAGGCCGACCTATATATATAAGTATGTTTGTTGAGGTAAAATAATATATAAGGTCTGATATGTACAAACATGGCAATATTGCAGAATGCTTTATTCTCCAATTTTTTCATTTCTTATTTGTTTTCTAATACTTATCACCGAATCCGGATCTAGGAAGAAAAACCGAATGACCCTAAGTTTAAGTGCTTTTTTGTTCATTCGATCGATGTCTTTGGTCATTCAAAATAATGGAGGCATCGTTCCAAAAACTCTAGCTACCCACGTTTTGAAAATAGAGAAAAAGTAAAGACACATTCGAAAGAGGAGGATGTGAGTTTGATTTGCAAATAATAAGAACCTATATTTATAGGGTGAATTAGTTGAACCCTAAATTTTGAATTTTTGGAATTCTGTATAATCGAAAATATAAGATTCTGTATCCCTTCATTATAGACAATGCATCTGTTTTTAATTCTTTTGTAGATCTTTTTTACGTCGATTTTAGATTTTAAAAATTATTCTGCTTAATTTTTCACAAATTAAACGTCTTTAAGTAAGCTGAAAAATAGTATGCAATCTGGTATTTGAAAAAAATATGATATTATCTTTGGATGCCTAATCTACTGCGATTCTTTGTTTAAATCTGTCAATTTCAATTTTATTTTGTTGCCTAATTCTATTTTTTGAATGTTTTTTATTCGATTTTATTTATAAAAAATCAGTCTGTTCCAGTTTCAATAAATGTCTTTAATTCGTCCTACTGCATTAGAGTGGTTTTAGGCAATCAGTTTTCTTGAATAAAAAGAATCCGATTTAATGTATTTACTGTGTTTAGGATTCTAATTCTGCAAGTGAATCGTATTGAATCAACTACCGATTTTTTCAAAATCCATGCGTGTGA
This sequence comes from Phtheirospermum japonicum, assembly GCA_014905375.1. Taxonomy (NCBI): domain Eukaryota; kingdom Viridiplantae; phylum Streptophyta; class Magnoliopsida; order Lamiales; family Orobanchaceae; genus Phtheirospermum; species Phtheirospermum japonicum. The sequence continues at coordinate 554,342 of BMAC01000145.1, read as the reverse complement.
AAGATGCCAGATTATTTGGAGTTTAATTATGAAAGGAGATCAGATTTAGAATTTAAGTCCGATATGCTTTATTGTGTTATTGCCAAATTAGTTATATTTGGGGCCTGTAATTTAATTTATTTTCATACTTTGTTTTTCATTATTCGGGGCTGTAATTAATTTTATTTTTATGTTTGTTTTTTTTCATGCTTGCTTTATCTATATTTCAATTGAAAATCATATATATATGGCTAATAATCGGATATATATTACAAGATATATAGAAAAAATGTAAAATTCATAATCTCATACAGTCAAAAATTCAATTTATGTGGCTCAAAAATATGTAATTCTGGTATTTCAAAAAATCAAAATAGATTCTCACGGATCTGAATTAAAAGTATCAAACAATTTAGGTAACAAATCCGAAATATTAATCAATGATATCCTAATTTGTAGCCATAAATTTTGAAATTCAATCTCCCTATTAAACCTCAAAAAACACACGCGTGGAATTTGAAACCCGTGTTGAAAAGTCTTGTGAGATTTAAATTTTAAAAAAAAATAGTTGAAAAGTCAACAAAAGTGATTTTGCACCAAAATAGTTTTTTTTTTGGGGAAAAAATAAGTTTTAGAGGGAACCAAACAATTGTCTCATATCGCCAGTACTGTTTTTATATATATATATATAGAATCGAGAAAAGGTTTGGAAATTTAATTTTTACAAGCACTTGGGAGTATTTACAAACACTAAAAATAAATCTCAATTTTAAGTTGAAAAAAAATGATCACTCCAAAACCGCCATGCCTAGCACCTTTGGTGCCCACCAAATAAGTGAATAAGAAAGCTAGTTCAGGTTTTTGCAATAAAAAAAAAATGAGTATAACGTGATTTCCCTAAGTATAGTTTCTGATATAAATATTTACTAGTTTAACACCGTATATTACACAGGATTTATAAAAAACTAAATATGAAAATATTGTGAAAATAAATAAAAAATTGAATGGATGTGTTCTCAACCCGTGCCCTCTTCAATTTATTAATTATTATAATTATTGATTAATATTATATTTTAATGTTTAAATTAAATTCATTAATAATTATATTTACATACTCATAAAAATTCAAAAGATGTATTATTAAATCATTTATATTTTTATGTTTAGATTAATATTGTTAGTAATTATAGTTACATACTTTGAAAAATTCAAAAGGTGTCATGATTTCAAACCTTCTCGCATTGTGTCATTGTCTAATAAATATTAATTAATTATTATTATATAATTTTATTTTATTTATATTTAGATTCATCTCATTACTAATATTTAGTTACATGCTCCAATTATTGCAAATATATCATAATTACATATATAGAATACTTAAAATTTTAAAATTAAATTATTTCAACTTTTATTTAAATACAATTTATTTATTTATTTCCATAATAATTTTTTTTAATTAAAATTATTTCATATGTAATTTATCTTTTAATTAAAATAATTAATTTAGATTTTTTTCTACTAATTATATATGACTTATTTATGTTATTATATTAAGATTATAAAAGAAAATTATTGAATTGGACAAAATATATATAAAAAAAACTATTAAGTTAGGCTAAATATAATAAAAATAAAATATTAAATTAGGCAAGATACAATAAAAGAAAAATATTAAATTAGGATCGGATGACAGATAAGCAATCGAAACACCAATTTTCTTTTATTATCCAAACGAAGCATACGAAGAAGACATATACATTGGAGGATTTTGTATAAACATATACTTGTTTAACATCTGTGTATTATACGGGACTTATCAAAAGATAAATATAAAAAATATTTGTGATAATTATTTAAATTTAAATCTTAAATAAAATTGAAATAATGTATTCCCAATCCGTACCTTGTATATGTTAAAATAATGTATTTCCAATCCGTGTCTTGTACATGTCTATCTATTTATTAATTAATATCAATGTTAAATAATTTTGTATTTGATGTTTAAATTAAATTCATTAATAATCTTAGTTATATACTTACAAAATTTCACATTCTAAACCCGTGTCTAATATATATTTTATTAATTATTATTATTAAATCATTTCATATATTAATGTTTAGATAAATTCATTAATAAGTATTTGTTACATACTTTGAGATATTCAAAAGATGTCATACTCTCAACCCTTGTCGCATTGTACTGGTGTCTAATCAATCTTTATTAATTATTAACATATAATTTAATATTTATATGTTTAGATTGAATACATTACTAATATTTAGTTACATACTTAAATTATTGTAAATAACTCATATTTTACCTATATATAATATTTGAAACTCCAAAAATAAAATTATTTTAAATATTATTATCAGCAGGACTTATTTAATTATTTTCATAATAAAGTTTTTTTAATTAGAGTTATTTCATATGCAGTTTTTATTTTAATTAAAATAAAACTTTTAGATATTATCTACTAATTATATGACTTATTTCTAATTTTATATTAGGAGAATCAAAGTAAATTATTGAATAAATAAAGAAAAACATAATAAAAGACTTAAATTAGGTAAGATACAATAAAAAGAAAAGTATTAAATTAGGTAAATATTAGACTCGGATGACACATAAACAAACGAAGCACCAGAATTTTTTATTTGTCAATCGAAACATACGAACTAAACACAGAAAGATTTTGCATTAATATATAATGGTGATTTCTATACGCAAAGTCAAGGCCAGCTCCCAAGTTTTGGCTTTATTCATAGGCAAATTAAAAGTCAAATTAAAACTGCGAGGCGCAAACAAACCTCATGTGGCACAGCTGTTTATTACGATATCGGCCAGGCCACAAGACAATTAAGATAAAACAGCTAAATGGAATATTGTTGCCGCAAACAAAAGAATAAATTGTTTTGGCCCAAAACTCCGCGCCTTCCCAAAAAATAAATGAAAAAATGAGGAAGATGATAACAAATAAACACACACACACACACACACACACACACACACACACACATATATATATAAGCCCTTTTCAAACTTCACCCATGCCTCTTTTAAGTTAAACTAAACTATGGTCAAGGAAATAAAATTTTAATTTTCATTATCTAGTCATGAGTTGGACTTGTGTAATGGTGATTTAAATTAATTAATGCGTCGTCTACTCCCACGTTGAGAAGTTACAGAAACAAGGCATCCCAAAAACTTAAACAATGAAATAAATTGCACAACTTAGTGTATAAAGACTCACATGAATCGGCCAATGAAGAATGGAGCTACTATGTTCATTTCTCACAAAGGGCAAAAGCTCCAAATAGCATATATATGGTATCTCTAAACTAAGATCATTCGAAAACAAACCATCAGGAGAAGAATAAAGCATTCTACAAGTCCAAACCCCTGATTTAGGCTGCAATTGGAGGATCCTGCATATACACACAAGAAACATGACCAACAAATTATTAATTGTGAGTAGGAGAGTCCACAAAAGTACAACAATAGCACCTAATTACGAAAATTAACGAACTTTCTTTCTAAGCACAGACATTTCAGGACAAAATTTAAGGTTCATACAAACTTAATAAAAAAAAGAAGAAAAAAAAAAGGGAAACCAGCTCAAACAGTGAAATAGTGCCAAAGGGCTTTCACTATATACCCTTTGCTCTTTATTTTGTTTCTTTGATTCCTTGCAAATATTTCGGCAACAAACTTAATGACGATCGATGAAAAAGTTGATAAACATTCACCTTAGCCGTCAAATTAGATAGCGCCATATTCCATTTCTCTCTAGTTTTTGTACCAGCTACCTGCCCAGCTTTTGCCACTTTGTTCAAAGCACCATTCAACCAAGATGATCCAGCTGTCACATACCTGATACAGATCAACATTTAGATCGCCATATAAACACCACCCAGAAAAAAAAAAAAGCATATGTTGTACAAGTTCACGTTCATCCCCAAACAGGTTCAGGATCCTATTGTAGTGCAATAATATGTATATCCCAAACAGGTTCAGGATCATATAAACACCACCCAGAAAAAAAAAAAGCATATGTTGTACAAGTTCACGTTCATCCCCAAACAGGTTCAGGATCCTATTTGTAGTGCAATAATATGTTATATGTTGAACCTATGTAGAAGAATAATTACAGTTCAGGCGTGATTTCATTCTTTTTTAGCATCACGTAAAAAAGCATATGTTGTACAAGTTCACGCTCATCCCCAAACAGGTTCAGGATCCTATTTGTAGTGCAATAATATGTATATCCCCAAACAGGTTCAGGATCATATAAACACCACACCAGAAAAAAAAAAGCATATGTTGTACAAGTTCACGTTCATCCCCAAACAGGTTCAGGATCCTATTTGTAGTGCAATAATATGTATATGTTGAACCTATGTAGAAGAATAATTACAGTTCAGGCGTCATTTCGTTCTTTTTTAGCATCACGTAAACTAAATAAATAAATAAATAATGGCAGAGTTTCCAACCTGCTTGTTTTAACAGCTGATCCAGTATCGTTTATCTTCCTTTCTGCAGCCATAAGAGCTGACATAGTTTTATCGGACACTTGAAACTTTTGATCAACAGATTTCACTTTCTCATTAACTACTGAAATCCCAACTGTGAGTTTCTCGGTCAGTCCAACTCTCCTGTCAAAGGAAATCACTCTTGCAGATGCATTGGCCGTCAACTTGTGCTTTTCATCAAATGCTTTGGCCTTATTCACAGCATCTTGTCCAATAGCTGATCCTTTTGCAAGCACGCTCGACACAACATCTTGTGCTTTACTAACATACACTCTCCCATTATCGGGACTCGTTTTTCCCTGTGGCAAAGAAAGAGAATAGCTTGAATCCAATAGATGCCTTGATTTTAGACAATTTTAGCACATGATATACTGTATTAATATAACCTCAGAAACATTGCCTTGATTTTAGACAAATTTAGCACATGCTATATTGTATTAATATTACCTCAGAAACATTAGAAGTGTTCTCCTGAGACATGCTTATGGCATTGTCAACAATCCTTACTTCCTGGACCCAACAGCAACATAACATTACTTAAAATGAACATTGTGGAAAAAGACATTATTTAAAAAAATACACAACATTCGTACTCGAATCTCAGGTTGGGGTGCATAGTTTGCTGCTGGTGTTATGATAACAACCTGGTCCACTATGGTTGCGCCCTGCAAGACACGATCAAAGAAATACTTAACTTTAAATTGTCACAACAATTTCAAACAGCACTATAATGCCTCACAAATATTCAGCTAGTCTACATATAGGGGAAAACAGAGGCCAAACGGGGAAAAATAACATATCAAATATATCTGATATTAGAAAATATCATAAAATGTATATATGTTTTAAAAACCCAAATAACCTTGAAACAGCAAGCTTGGATGCTTAACTATATAAACTTATATTATTGTCTTCCACACCCTGTATTCCAAATTTAGTGGGTTAAAATAGAATTAAATCCTCCTTTAGAATCAACTGAAGGAAAAATAGCAAATGCTTGTGAAGTGAAACTTAGCAGTGGACTCTAGTCATACTATGAAGACATGTTAGCCGCCAATATGTGACAATCTTTCATGACACAAAAAAGGGGTAGAAACCATATATCTGCTAATGCCAAATTGTCAATAATGGGTTCTTTAAAAAGAAAAGTGCATTTTTAGATCGTTATAATGCATTAGGAAAATCCCGAAAGCCAAAGCAGTGTAATGATGTATGTATTTGCTCTTTTCAATTCATTTAAATTCAAATTAAACCCTGATACCCATTGTAACTCTACATTTTCGCATTAACTATTGGTTAACTTGCAATATTGAACTGCTTAATAACTTTTCTCAATAAAGCCCAGCAAAACCTTTAGTTGCCTTAACTTTCACTTGTTGTCTGTCGAGTTTTATTTTCAGTAAGAAAATAATTGCTACGGTTACTTACAGCTGTTAAACAGCTCAACCAAGATTCCAGGTTAGCTTTTCTCTTAAATATATTGAAGAGACCATGACACCATGTATAAAAGCATTAGCACTAAGAATTACTCAAGAAAACATGATTTAATTGACAAATGCTAGCAGATTCACTTGAAATAACTAAACAATTAGAGTACAGTCAAATAAAACACAGAAGCAATAGCCGAGCAGATTACCGATAACAGCAAGGCGATTTCAAGCGCCTTAGGATCTTTAAAGGTAACAAATGCGGTCTTGGACTGCCCTGGCTCTCTGTAACCACATAAAACATACCAAATAAAAAAAGAATCAAATTTGCTGATAATATTAACTATATCCAGAGAAAAAAAAAGGAAAAAACCAGCTGTGAAGCTCACCTCCGGATCTCAATGTGTTCAATTTCACCAGAAAATGAAAAGAACTCATGGATTTCTCTCTCGGTGGCTAGATCTGATACTCGCTTCACTTCAACTGTTCTTGTCTGCTAAAAAAATCATCAAAAACGAAAGATATAAATCTCAATTGAAGTTGAGTATTAAATTCAACAGCATAAACAATAATTACCTGCATTTTCAGTTTCTGTAGAGACTTTCTGAGATTGTTCAATAAAAGTGGATATGCGGTTGCGGATTCATACACGGCGTATACACGGAACTGTGTCGTATTGAGAGTGAGAGAGAGAGAGGATGTGATTGGGCAGACGAATGCTGAAGTTGATTTTTCAAAGACTTTTATCTTTATACCTTCATTTTCGGTTTCATTAACTGATTTATTGTTTTACCGTAACTGGAGAAAGAGGGAAGATTGATTCTCGCGTATGTTTTGTTTTGTTTGCAGTTTCGGTATTTAATGTTATGTTCCTTTTTGCCCTTCTGGCATTGAAGGATATAAGGATATATAATTCTTTTTTTAACGATAGATAGCAAACTTAGTTTAGTTGATTTGTCCGATTTATAAGACAAATTATTAGTTGGACCCATAAGGTGCACTCATTCTCACATATAAAAGTTAAATTACACATTTATACGCGCTCTTTTTCATTTTTTTTTTCTGAGTGTCTTTCGATTACACGCGCTTCTCCCTACAGATTTCTTTCCCCAATCTGAATAAAATCCGAATCGATTGCTTCTGATAAATAATCGATCAGCAGCGAGAGATTTTTTTAATCCGATTAACAATCGATCAGCGGCGAGAGATTTTTCAATCTGCTTAACAATCATCAATTATCGCCGAATCGATTGCTGCTGTACAAATTCTTTCAATTTTAAATGGACTTGAATCTGTTACAAGTTCCAATCGACGCGAATCGGATCGAGGGTAAGTTATTTTTTGAAGTTGATTTATTTTCGTATTGAATTAGGTTTAAACTATTTCTATTTTTATTGCTGTAGCTCTTCCGATTTGTGTTTCTACTGCAATTATTTCAGTTTCTGGGATGGTGCGAGTTCGAACAATGATGAAAGTAGTTCTATTACAGGAGCAGGTATATGATTTCTCCTTTTACGATTCATGAAGGGAATGTGTGATGATCTGTGATTCTGTATGTGATGATATCTGAAATTAGAATGTGATGATATCGATAATTAGAACGTGATGATATCTGAATGTAGAATGTGATGATATGTTAGTCTATAGGTGATGATAACTGAAAGTAGAATAATGTGATGATATGTCAGTCTATATGTGATGATATCTGAAAGTAGAATGTGATGATATCTGAATGTACAATGTGATTATACCTGAATGTAGAATGTGATGATATGTCAGTATGTATTTGATGCCATCTGAATGTAATATATGATGAGTTGTCTCAGTTTTATGTGATGATGTATGGTATTAATATGTGATTAATATTTGTATTAATCACATATTTTGGTTTGTTTTATTTTTTTTGTATTATGTAGTGAATGATGATTGTCAGTCAGCTGAGAGAGCAATGCGTGATGATGATTTGGTTGGCATTATTGTGAATTCTGTTGATGAGGCTTATAATTTGTATAATGATCATGCATTTAGGGTTGAGTTTAGTGTTAGGAAGGGGAAGGATAGGAAGAGGGTTGATGGCTCAATTTCTATGAAAATATTTTTTTGTTCTAAGGCTGGTCAGAAACAAGTTTCAAAAAAAAGTAGGTCTTATACGAAATTAGATGTGAGAACAGGCTGTCCTTCTTTCATTCGGTTTGATATTGATCGTAATGGTTTGTGGGTTGTTACTGCACATAAAAACGAGCATAACCATACATTATGTCCACCTACTTCAAGTCATCTTCTTCCATCCCATAAGCATATTTGTTCGACTCAACTTGCTTACCTTAAAGAATTAAAAAAAAGTGGTGTTGGTGTGGCCGATGGTGTTCGGGTTTTGAAAAACCAGTCCGGTGGTTCTCCTTTTTTAGGGTTTAGCGTTAGAGATGCATATAATGCATTAAGTAAATCAAATGCATTTGACGGTACAGATTTAAATACTTTAATTCAAATTTTTAAAAATAGGCAAGCTAATGAGAAGGACTTTCTTTTCGATTTTGAGGTTGATAATGAGTCTAGGCTTTGTAGTTTTTTTTGGAGAGATGGTCGTATGCGGCAGGATTATGAATTATTTGGTGATTTGCTGGTGCATGATACTACGTATCGCACTAACAAATACGATATGATTTGTGGTCCGTTTGTCGGCATGAACCATCATTGTAAAAATGTAATGTTTGGGTGTGGGTTCCTTATGAAAGAGAGAATTCAGTCATTTGAGTGGTTATTTGGCGCTTTTTTGAGATCTATGGGCGGTAAGCACCCTGTTACTATAATGACCGATCAATCTGCTACCATGGCTGCTGCAATTTCGAAGATTTYTCCAATGTCACGACCTCGACTCTGCGTTTGGCATATTGGTGAAAATTCGAAGATAAATATCAGATCGCTAAGAAGTCAAAAAGGTTTCATACACCTTTTTAATTATTTGCTGAAATACGTTGAAACAGATGCTGAGTTCCAGTTTTACTGGGAAAAGTAAGTAAATTTTTTTCTGTTTACCTTGTCTGGTGATTTTTGTTTATAATATATTGCAGCAATATGTGATGATATTTGGTCTTATTATATGATGATATGTGCTAGAATTATGTGATGATATATGTCAGCATTTTGTGATGATATTTGAAACAGATTCAGGTTTTTATGGTTTTTTTTTTCTAAAGTAAATTGTGATGATATTTGTCAGCAATGTGTGATGATATGTGTATGTATTGTGTGATGATATCTGTGTAAGTAATGTGATGATATATGAAGTACAATCTGTTTTTAGGGTTTTGCTTTTTTGGTAATGATATGTGGAAGTAAAGTGTGATGGTAACTATGAGTGTTGAGTGATGGAATGTGTCACTACTGTGTGATGGTATCTAAAACAGATTCAGGTTTTCAGAGTTTTCTTTTTTTCTAAAGTAAATTCTGATGATATTTTTATCAGCAATTTGTGATGATATGTGTATGTAGTTCGTGATGATATCTGTGTAAGTAATGTGATGATATGAGCAGTACAATCTATTTTTAGGGTTTTGCTTTTTTGGTAATGATATGTGAAAGTAAAGTGTGATGGTAACTATGAGTGTTGAGTGATGGAATGTGTCATTTATGTGTGATGATATCTAAAACAGATTCAGATTTTCAGAGTTTTCTTTTTTTTTTTCTAATGATATTTTTGGTATAAAGTGTTTTAATATGTATTAGTAATGCTTGATTTTCTATTTTTTTTTCAGGATGCTTACAGATTATGGATGTCAGAACAATGGTTGGTTAAAAAGGCTTTATGATATACGAGCAAAATGGTRTCCTGCGTTTAACAAAGACTGGTTTTCAGGTGGCATTTTATCTTCTCAAAGAAGC
>BMAC01000145.1:514139-544230 GCA_014905375.1 Phtheirospermum japonicum | reverse complement strand
AGAAGTTGATTTTAGCGAGTGAAGACAATATTGAAGCTCGATCGAAGTGTGAAGAAGCTTTTGAAAGTGCTAAATTTAGTATTATACGTGAAGTCGGCCCAATTTATTTTGAAGACTGTGTTGATCCATCTTTGAGTTGTGTTATTCAAAATCCTCAAAGTTGTCGTGAGAAAGGTAAGCGGAATAAAAGGGAGAAGAGTATACTTGAGAAGAAGTGCAACCAAGTAAAAGGAAAAAGAAATCGAGCGCAAATTGCCGAGCACAAACTAAAAAGGCTGTAGAAAGTCTACAAGTATTTATTTTGTAATTTATAATTTATATATTATTTTCCTGTAATATGGTCTTTTTTTTATTCTATTCTATTTTTTTTTCAGAATGGTATTTCTACATTTGCCGGAGATGGTTATGTTGTGCATCCGAGTGTTGGTCCAACATCAAGTTCGAATTTCATAGTTGTTAGTCCGAATACGAGTTCAAAGTTTCAACCATTGCCACATTCTTTTGAGTTGTAATTCTTTTATAATTACAAAATAGAGAGAGAACTGATTTTTATTTTTTAGACTATTCTTTTATTATTTYTTRRAHTGGTGTTTTTTATCCAATTCTTTTTATTGTAATGATTTTTTTTATGAAAAGGTTATATATTTGTTCTTTAGTTGTTGGTAATTTTTGAATCTTAGAATTTAAAGATGGTGTGTGGATGTTATATKYGATRATGTGCCTATGGTGTATATGATRATATGTAGTTGGTGTATGTGATGATATTTTGGATTTTGTGTAGGATGATATGTGGCTGGTGTGTAAGATGATATATGTGTCTGGTTTTTGTAGGATGATATGCGGCTGATATATGTGATGGTATTTGGATGTTGTGTTGGGTGATATGTGGCTAGTGTGTAAGATGATGTGTCTGATTTGTAGGATGATATGTGGCTGAATAATCTTTTCTGTGGTTGTTTATGTTATGTTTGTGCATTTTGTATATGTATAAATTTCTTTACTTAACATAAACACTAGTTATAGTTCATACTGGTAAACAACTACTCACACATCAATTAGTAACAATGTATCAAGTTGAGACATGGCGGTAAAGAAACGCGAACCAAGTTTACTGAATTCAATCTGAAAATAATATAATATACACTCCACATATTTTTATACATTATATTCTGTTGAAAATATATTGTTCCCATTAATCATATTCGATCATAGTTACTAGATTATTGATTCATGATTCAAGAAACGTTAAGGCAATAATATTCGCGGCCTCGACATCATAGTCAATTGGCGATTTAGAGATGGTTTAGTTGGCTATAATGATTGGTGTAAAGTTGATTCTAATTGGTGACCCACCTCTGTTGACATTCAAATTAGAGTATTTTGACATATCATGCATATAGCATTACAACTATATAAAAGTATCTAATCTCTTAAAATAAAAGAATTAGAAACTTATCATATAATACTAATATTACAAAGCATGCATATTAACCAGCAAATCTAACAACCACATACAACTGAAATATTTTGTTGTTTGTAACGCGTCAACCTCGTACTATTAATGTTAAGTATGAGCTGAAACATTAACAATAGAAACCAGAATATTTCTTCCAACACCTGAAACAGACCTAAAACAATAATATTGTTTTTACTCAAAATCTCACTATAGCAGACAAACTACATGTCCCACATCTTTCAAYAGTTTTTTCTTCCTTGTATTCTCCTCCATCATGATGATTGCTGAGYAGTACTTTGCTCTCAATATCTTCAACAAATCTTTGTCCTATTGAAAAAATATACAAGAAAAATTAATAAATACAAAGAAAATAAGTATAAACTTCTAATTAAATTTACTTACATTATCTTTAGTAAAACCTGCATTCCATCCGTCCACGCCCAACTTCCCCTTGTACGTTTCCAGATGTCTCATGCAATATATTCAACAATCATCATAATTATTTGCCAATCTCCATGGCATTTTGACAATCGATTGTATAAATTTTTCAACATTCACATTTTTCTTCAAATTGTTGATTTGTAAATATTTGTTGAATGCTGATGCCTGAGAATTGAATATAATGAGATACAAATAGGTCAAACTATGGCATTTTTTAACATTCTTATTCTTTTTACAGGAAGATACATTCATTTTTTTTATGTGTGTGTGTGATTATTGTTGTAGAGTACTTACAATTTTTTTGGGGCCATTGTCATAATGAATTGCAACACTTGTGCATTGTGCAAGCGGTCTGTTGTCAATTATTTGCAGAGCATGGTCTTTGAAATTGAAACAAACAATCCAATAATGAAGATCTCTCAAAACAGGGAAAAAGACCTGTAATTTTAGATATTATTAAAACATTGTAATGTATATTCAGGAAATCTTAATATAAATACATACATACACACAAAAACATACATATACATACATACAAACACAGGCAGACACACACACACACACACACACACACACATATATATATATACACACACACACACACACACACACACACTTACAAGATCTGCATCATCAATATTCACATTTCCCATTATGCTGAACTCATTATCAAGCATATTATTGAAAGATCTCTTGCTTTCATCCTCATTAAATTTTAAGTCCAGTTCCATTTGATCCTGCATAATAGTTTGATAAGTTTGGAGTTTGTCTATAATAATTGACGATATATATTTTTTATCAAGTACTTACATGAGRCATTGTAGTGAAAAACACTCTTTTTGGTTCTCCTGGTGCTCTCCTCTTATTATCAATGTTTAGCTTCATGCACCAGATGTCGATGATTGTTTGCACAACCCACTTTCTTTCCGACAGTGTGTAGAACTCATTCCTTCTTAAAACTATCCCAATGCCATCGAACATTACTTCACTAATATTTTTAAATAAAAAATATAGTAAGAGGAGAGTTTCTGAATATGTATATATCATCACAACAAAAATAAAACATAATTTATAATATATCAATACACATACCATCACACAGAGTATGCAAATATCATCACACAAATGTTGCACATACCATCACACAGACTATGCACATATCATCATCAATAGTTTTTAAAAAATTTATTTGTAATCTCAGAAAAAAGAAATGAGTATTACATAAATAACATCATATATCACAAATATATATATTCATCATTTATGCTTTTGAAGATTAAAAAATAACATTTTTATATGTCATCATACAGATCTTGCAAATACCATCATAGAGACTATGCACATACCATCACATAAGCCATGCATATATCATTATTCTTTAGAAACAAAAATAAAAAAACTTAAGAATTACTTACTTTTTTGTTTCTTCAGTTGGTTCTAAGAACGCATACTCTGAGACGAGTTTCTCCTTCATTGTAACAAGATTGTGCAGTTTTGGATTATTTCCTATCCAGAAAAGAGATCTGAAATTCAACGACAGATTTTTGCACTTTCTCTTTGGGTTCTTTCTTTGGAGGACATCCACAATGTCATCCTCAAACTCGTCAATTATGCTGATTTGTTGAATGTCATAAGAAATAATTGTTATTTTTATTTCATCAATGTAAATAGTGCAGTATTCAAAATATAAAAACTAATATATAAATATTAAAAAAATATTACAGTTAAATATCTTTTGAATTTCAACTCATCAATTGGGGTCACGTTCTGAATCTCAGCATCATTGTTTTCAGCAACTGTATCACTATCATCATCAGCATCATCACCATCAACATTACCACCAATATCAGCATTATCACCATCACCATCACCACCACCAACATGATCATCAGCACAAAAATTTCCCATGGGTTCAATGTCTTCAAGTCCTAATGAAAACGTCGGTGGTGATATTCCATTTGAAACCTCTCTCTTGGTCACCTTTTTAGGTTTGCATAAAGCATCCCACAACTCAAAAGTTCCATCTGCAATTTCTGGATCATCAAACATATCATCATCTAATATGCAACTGGTTTTTTGGCTAGGTGATTTTGAAGGTGGTGATTTTTGAGTTGGTGGTGTTTTGGATGGTGATTTTTGGCTTAATGCTTTCTTTGTCGGAGATTTTGGTTTTGGTGTTTTCTGGCTTGTTTCTTGGTGGTCTTGAACTGGTTCTTTCTCTTTACAGCTCAATATCAGTTCAAATGGTGTCATCAGAATATCATTTGTCATTTCAGTTTTTCCAATCTCATCCATTACATCTCTGAACTGATTAACTGCTTCAGTCATCTTTCCCAAGACTTGCACCAATTTGTTTGTTGACTCCTCTTGAATGTCAACAAGATCACAATTCTTCTGTAAAAAAGACATATATAAGCAAGTCAAATTTTTTACTTTGTGAAAAATAAATAATAACATCAAAAATTACAAAATATATATTTATCATCAGTTCTTGTGAAATATAAATAACAACATATTCATAGATCATCACACAGACCATGCACATACCATCATACAAACAATGCACATACCATCACACAGACTATGCACATATCATCAAATAAATCATACACATATCATCATCATTAACTTCTTTAAAATTCATTTGTAATCCCAGAAAGAAGAAATCAATACTACATTAATAAACATCACAAATCAGAAATATATATTCTTCATCAGTGCTTGTGAATTTTAAAAATAACATATTCATATATCATCACATAGACCATGCACATACCATCATACAGAATATGAAGATACCATTACACAAATTATGAAGATACCATCACATAAACCATACACATATCATCATCAACAACTTCTTAAAATYSWTTTRTAATTCCAGAAAGAAGAAATCAATATTACATTAATAACATCACAAATTACAAATATATATTCATCATCAGTGCTTGTGAAGTATAAAGAATAACATATTCAAATATGATCACACTTACCATGCACAAACCATCATACAGACTATACAGATACCATCACATAAACCATACACATATCATCATCAATAACTTCTTAAAAATTTATTTGTAATCCCAGAAAGAAGAAATCAATACTACATTAATAACATCACAAATCAGAAATATATATTCTTCATCAGTGCTTGTAAATTTTAAAAATAACATATTTATATATCATCATATAGACCATGCGCATACCATCATACAGAATATAAAGATACCATTACACAGACTATGAAGATACCATCACATAAACAACTTCTTAAAATTCATTTGTAATTCCAGAAAGAAGAAATCAATATTGCATTAATAACATTACAAATCACAAATATATATTCATCTTTAAATACAGAATTAAACACATACCATTTTGTAATCGTCTTCATTCTTCAACAATCTTTCAACAACCTTTCCCCTTCCGAAGCCTCCAGATTTTTTTTCTCCTCTGACTCTCTTTTCCAGTTCTGTTGATCCCCAATTTGAGCAAATTGGGAATCTTCTTGAATTTGTCCGCCTCACCTTGAACTCCATTCTATCCAGATAGCATAACTGCACAAAATACATTAATATTAGAGAAGTTTATTTCTTAGTATCTTATATCACTTTATTCAGTAGTAATTCACTTTATTAGAGAAGTTACCATTAAGAATATTGCGGGCCCTGCAAAAAATTATTTACTGCTGTGCTTGATTTCCACTCTTCAATCGACGAAATCAGGCAATTGATCATAAAATGGCACCAATTGTAATTCCTGATTTCGTTCACATTTTCAAGGCATTTCAGAATCTTGTAATTGGCTTTGAGATTCTGATGTGACTTGAACATGGTAGTGACAACAAACACGACAAAGTCGCGTTTGAAGTCATCACTGTAGTCACTCCTTGATTGGAGAGCCTCACCAATTTTCGATGTAAAAGGTGCAGCATTTGAAACACCCCATCTCTGCTGCCATTCTTTTACCAAATCTTTATATTTTTCATCATCTTTTTTTGTACATGCATTAAAAAATAAATTATTTAGGATACGTACAATATTATAGGGTAATTAAGCGGAGTTAATATAATTAATATAAACAATTTAAAAATACCTTTCTCACACAAAACTTCTGTCACAGACCTTTCTCCCAAAGGCAAGTCAAAAACAGAGACCACATCCTCCTCTTCAATTTTTAATTCATCTCTTTCCAATTTTATTGAGCATCTGAAGCAATCAAACTGCTCTATCAGAAATGTTACCAACTCAGCATGGKTTTCTCGAGTTGATAATTTCAACATTCCTGCAAATCCGATATCCCGGACTGCTTCTTTTTGTTCTTCATTCAGATGCTCTATCAGTTTGAAAAGAGGGTTAGGAGATGTCCTAAACCGGGTATGATCTGGGTTAAATTTACGAAAACATTTCTTTTTCTGAGGAGGAGGATTAACTAAGTCAGTTTCTGGTTCTTTTCTTTTACGAATTTGCTGCAGTACAACCTGAAAAATAAATAAAATTGACCATCACATACACCAATCACATACCATGTATTACATCAAACACAAACAAAAACATCATTACATACACCAATCACATTTAATTTTATACACCAGCTACATATCATCATATACAGAAGTCAGATATCATCCTACACTCCAATCACATATCATCCTATACACCAGGCACATATTATCATATATACTAGACACATATAGTAGCTACATACACCAACCACATACCATCACATACACCAACTACATACTATCTCATAGACCAAGTACATATCATCTTATACACTAAACACAAACAACCACATATGTCACTTACACCAGCCATATATCATCACATATAGAAATCCCATATCATCCTATACACCAGCTACATATCATCACACACAACAATCACATATCATCTTATACATGAGGAACATATCATTATACAAACTAGACTCATATAGTAGCCACATATGATTAGTATTATCCTATACCATCACATACACTAAATACATACCATCATATAAACCAACCACATACCATCTGATACATCAACTACATATCATCTAATAAACCAAACACAAATAATTACATATATCACATACACCAGTCATATATCATGAAACACATCATTTACATATCATCACATGAACATGACAATAGTGTATTAAAATTATTGTTAAAAAATTCAAACCTCAGCTGGTTTTATTTTTTATTTTTTCTCATTTTTCTTCTCTTTAAAGGGTGCAACCTTTATATCAGTTGTGTCTTCAATGGGTGCAATCTGTATATCAACTGTGTCTTGAATGGGTGCACTCTACATATATAGTGTATCTGTGTTAATTTCAATTTGGAATATAAATATTATTTTAAAGCATAAAGTAATAAAAATAGCAAACTTTTTTCTTTTTCTGTAATTTTGTTTTCTTCACAATTGGACTCTTTTTGAAAACTTGAATTGCAGAAGCAGTTTTTTTAAAATCTGTTTTCGGCAACTGCGTTTTGCGATGCTTGACAATCTTTTTTTCCTTCTCAGTTTCCAACTGATTCTGTATGATTTGTTTCACTATATCAAATTCAGGTGCTTCAATTGATGTTGCATCAGGTTCTTCATTGGTATTTTCTTTTCTTTCTGCTTCTTCTTTTTCTGAGTAGGAGAAGGATTTTTCTCTATCATTGATGTTGCGTCAATTGTATTTTTCTTCTTCCTTCTCTTTGTATTTTTTTCATATATTTTTCTCTGTAGGTCCTTCTCCTGAAGAGAGACCTAAACCCTGTTAATTACCAACAACAATCGGAGTATCTAATTTCTCTGAAGGTAAATTGGTTGCTTTCTTCTTCATATCTATAATTAAACACAAAATTCAATGAATATATCATCATGCAGAACATGAACATCTCATTACATAGAACATGAAATATATCATCATGCAGAAAATGAACATATCATTACATAGAACATGAATATATCATTACATTGAAATTGTATATATAATCATAAAGTTAATCTATATTTGCAGTAAAATAAATTTCAGAAATGATATAATATTATACAGTTATGAGACATATCATTACAGATCTGGAACATATCATCGGATTGTTCTTGAACATATCATTACTACTGTATGAAAACTAATATATCGCAGAAAAAAAGTAATATGAGGTTCACAAATGATATATCATCGCTCAGATCTGTAACATATCATCAGACTGTTCTTGCACATATCATCAAGATGTACATATAAAATCTTATCACAATTTTTGAAACATAGAACATGTAGATATCATCACACAGAAAATTGATGGTTGAACTATAGAATCGAAAGCATATAGTTAAAATACAGATGAATCAACATCAATTGATGGCTAAACCCTAGAATCGGAAGAATCGGAAGAATCGAAAGTATATAATTAAATTTTGTGAAGTAATAAGCGTTTTGTGATGAATCATTATCAGTCGACGATGAAACATCATCAATCGATGCTGAAACATGAACTTAACTGAAAGTTGAAAGGGAAAAAAAATCTAAAACTTACAGGCGGAGAAGATGAAAATTGCCGAAAAAATCTGCTGGGGAGAAAATTGTTGTAGCGTGTAGGAGAAGTTGAGAATTGCTTGTAGGAAGTTATTGCAGCATCTGGTAGAAGACGAAAATTGCAGCGTCTGGGATAAATTTTTTTTTCGAAAACGAAAGGGGAGAAAAGTTGCAGAGAGATGTGAAGTTGCAGCGGGAGAAAAAACGAAAGGTTTTTTCTATTTTCGAGGCGCGTTGGGCGTGAGCTCAAAAGGAAGGCGCGTGAACGTGAGCAGATGTGGAATGAATTGGAGGACCGGGTGCACCATATTTAGATGGTCCCGGGTCCATGATATACAGACTCGATTCATACGGTCTATGATACACCATGGATTTAATGAAAATGTATATATTAATTAGGGAAATGACTGCGTGAAGGCACCATGCCTCTCACCTCTATATTTATAAATCTACTGTTATTCATAATCAATTTTTGATCTAATGATTCTGATTAAGTGAGAAATGATACATTCACGACACTGTAGAAGTCCCCATTAATTAGACTGAAATATTAGAGACACGGGTGAATTTTAGGTTTTTAAAATTGGGGAGCCTGCCGCATAGAAAGTAATAATAATAATTATTATTATAATACTTATTATACTATTAAATAACACGATTGGATAAAGAAATTCAAAGTTAATATTAATAACATATAATATGCCAAAAAAAAAACCCAAAAGATTTTGGAAAAATTGTATTTAGGGGTGTCCCCAATATAGGATTTTATAGAATTATGTGGATTGTTTAATTTATGAAATTCCATCAATTTCATGGATTCCATCAAATTATAATGGAATTTTAATAAGATCTTATACTGTGGAATTGTATTGATATTAATGGAATTCGTGAAATGTTATCAAACATACTATTATGAATTTATAAATTGTCATTATTTTTATAGAGTGAGAAATTAACAAAACTTAGGTGAATATAAGATAATTCTTATTTTTACAATTTTCGTATAAAAATACTACTTAAATGAAAAAAAATACATAATATGATTTTACCGTATTTCCTTTTTCTTTTGAAGACTTCAGACAACTAATTGTAAAAATATTTAAAAAGTCATTACTTATAGCTTATTAGCTCTAAATTTGTAAATTCAGCAATATTGGTCTTTTCTCTTATTTCATTTTTATTACAATATGAATGTTATGTCTTCCGACAATTTATTACATGCACCTTACTAGGTGCACCCAGTAAAAATCTATTATCATTCAGTTATACGTGATGATATATGACAGTTACATGTGATGATGTATTGTAGTTCTAAATGATGATATGTGACAAAAATTTAGAGTTTTGGGTTTACTTTTCCATTTTAGGGTTTAATTTTACATTTAGAGTTTAGTTTTCCATTTTAAGGTTTAATTTCCTATTTTAAGGTTTAGTTTTTCATATTTTTTATTTAATTTCCCATTTTAGGGTCCCGACAAAAATCTATCATTCTACCAGTTATATGTGTTAGTTATATGTGATTATATATGTCAGTTATATGTGATGATATGTGTCAATTACTTAGGGTTTAGAGTTTAAAATTCAATTTAGGGTTTAATTTTTTATTTCTTGGGTTTAGTTTTTCGTTTTAGGTTTATTTTTTCATTTCAAGATTTTAGATTTTAAATTTAGAATTTCAATTATTTATGATGCTATGTATCAGTTATATGTGATGATATATGTCAGTTATATGCGATGATAAATTAAATTACTAGGTGCACAGTATATAATGACTCATGTGTTCCTACTCAATAAGTAAATAAAGTAATTTTAAAAAAAATAAACAAACTATGATGATAAGAAATATAAAGCTTAATACTGTCTCTTTAGTAAATATAAGAATATTCCATAAATTTATAAACTAAAATAAACAAAAATAATAATAAGATCTCATTATACTTTATGTACAAATATGATAATGTGATTAATGTAATCATTGTCATATCATATTATATTGAAATATGATAATTTATAAAAAAAAAATGCGAGAAGAAATAAATGTTTTTTTTTCTCGTTTGCACGGATATTTATAAAAAAAAAAAAGTGAATAATTGTTTTAATATTAGAGTGATAAAAATAATATCTTTTAATTATATAAAAAAGTGTGTGTGTGTTATTTAGATTTTAAAATGAATTAAAAAAAATGAATTCCATAAGATTCTAAAGGTAAGAGATAAGAATTTGCTAGGAAGTGTGTGTGTGTGTGTTGTTTAAATTTTAAAATGAATTAAAAAAGTGAATTCCATAAGATTCTAAAGGAAAGAGGTAAGAATTTTTTAGGAATTGTGCAAGTATATTTAACTTAAGATTTAACAGAATTCCATCGAAATCCATCATTTAATGAAATCCACTATAGATTGAGGATGGCTCAATTCTATAAATTATATAGAATTCCAAGTTGAGGGCACCAGAATTTCGTGGAATCTAAAATTGAGAATATTTAGAATTGTCTGAAACACCCAATTTTAAATCCGCCTTTGGAGAGACACAATATGTAGCATATATATAAATGGAAATTATATTAGTACACACTAATATTATATATTATTAGAATTTACAGATGATATTTTTCGTCACCCTATTCGTAATACTTTCATTCCCCCGAATTTATACTTTTGAACATAATCGATTAATTTGTGATTCTCAGACATCTATATATAGTTGATCATGACTAAAGTCGAATTCGTTAGGCGTAGATCGATATGTGAGAGGATTGACTTCGACTCTTATTCATCGTTCAATAATATGAGTTTTGAAACTACAAAATTTTTTATATAGGTCATGATATATATAGTACTTCATGCCCATGTGATACACATTGTGTATACTTTAAAAAAAATTAATATTAGACATTACAATATTTTAAATTCCATCGAGTGATTAAAGTATAAGGACAAAAAAATGTGACTACACTTCATCCCCTTTGTGACATCTGGTAAAGATAAATTTTTGCCGAATATAACATGCTTTTCATATAAAACTCAACAATACACGTTTCAGATGAATGAACTTCCAAAATAATCTTTTTCTAAAAAATAAGTTACATATGATAAAGAACTCGAATATTACATTGTTGTAAGTAAAAATAAAGAAGATAAATGCTCAATTAATGAATTTGAATTCAAAACTTGAATTCTTTATGGACTACAACTAATAAATAAATAATTTACCACATTCTATCTCATACAATTAAAAACTATTTATGTATAGAAGAAAATTGTAATCATATCTTAGACTGTTAGTTATCAACTTATTGGGTAAATATTAAGAAATACTATTTATTAAACTACAGATAATATTTTGAATTGAGAAAGTAATATTTAAAAAAAAGAAAAGAAAATAAATATAGGATTTGACCAAGGATATTAGGGGATTAAACTAAATATATAGTGAGTTTTTCCATGGTTAATCTTAAATCCCAAGTTCAAGCAAAAAATGAGTTGAGATATGGAAATCTTGAAACTATTATTATTATTATTATTATTTTTTACAAATAAGCAATAACAAAATCTACTCCAATCTCTATGTTCCAATAAGTTTCAAGAATCAACACTTTTTTTAAGCCATGGTTTACCCATTGACAAGTAAAAATAGCACATAATTCTTTTCCCTTGTTCTTCTTGTTTTCAGTTTGATTAGTAGTTGTTTAGATGCTTGGTAATTCTCATACTTTTAATTGCTGAAGTTATGCTTTTGAGTATGATGATGCTTGTTGGCTAAGTTTATTGGTCTAGTGTGCTTAGGGTCGTTTAGAACCATCGGGATTGACAACCCCGATTGTGGAGACGATTCTGGTGCACTAGACCCTTGCTTTATTAATCGTTTTAAAGCTTTTAATTTCATTGCTCGTAGATGTTAGAACCCTTGAACCAAATTGGATCGCGTGTTTAGTTTAGTTTAGTTTTTTTTCGTAAAATCGAACACCGGAATAGCCTCCGATTAGTCTTCCTTGTGATTCGACCCGAGTCAAACTTGCTGCCTATAATAGCTCCGTTCTCTTGCGGACGAGCTTTTTATTTTTAAATAAAAAGTAGGTGTAAAAAGTTCGATTCAATTAGCAAAAAATCAAAACCCTAAAAAGCAGATTGTACTTCACATATCATCACATTACTTACACAGATATCATCACGCACTATATACACATATCATCACACATTGCTGACAAATATCATCATAATTTACTTTAGAAAAAAGGAAAACCCTGAAAACCTGAATCTATTTCAAATATCATCACATACTACTGACATATATCATCACATAATTCTACTACATATCATCATATAATAAGTCCAAATATCATCACATATTGCTGCAATATATTATCAACAAAAATTAACAGATAAGTTAAACATAAAAATATTTACTTACTTTTCCCAGTAAAACTGGAATTCAGCCTCCGTTTCAACGTATTTGAGCAAATAGTTGAAAAGGTTTATGAAACCTTTTTGACTTCTTAGCGATCTGATATTTATCTTCGAATTTTCCCCAATATGCCAAACGCAGAGTCGAGGTCGTGATATTGGGAAAATCTTGGAAATAGCAGCAGCCATGGCAGCACATTGGTCGGTCATGATTGTAATAGGGTGCTTACCGCCCATAGATCTCAAAAAAGCGCCAAACAACCACTCAAATGACTAAATTCTCTCATTCATAAGGAACCCACACCCAAACATTACACTCTTACCATGATGGTTCATGCCGACAAATGGACCACAAATCATATCATATTTGTTAGTGCGATACGTAGTATCATACACCAACAAATCACCAAATAATCGTAATCCTACCGCATATGACCATCTCTCCAAAAAAAACTACAAAGCCTAGACTCACTATCGACCTCAAAATCGAAAAAAAATCCTTCTCATTAGCTTGCCTATTTTTAAAAATTTGAATTAAAGAGTTCGAATCAGTACCATCAAATACGTTTGATTTACTCAATGCATTGTTTGCATCTCTAATGCTAAACCCTAAAAAAGGTGAACTACCAGGCTGGTTTTTCAAAACCCAAACACCACCGACCACACCAACACCACTTTTTTTTAATTCTTTAAGGTAAGCAAGTTGAGTCGGGCAAATTTATCTATGAGATGGAAGAAGATGAATAGATGAAGGTGGACATAATGTATGGTTATGATCATTTTTATGTGCAATAACAACCCACAAACCACTACGATCAATATCTAATCGAATAAAAGAAGGACAGCCTGTTCTCACATCTAATTTCGCATAAGACCTGCTTTTTTTTAAAACTTGTTTTTGTCCAGCCTTAGAACAAAGAAACATTTTCATCGAAATTGACCGCTCGTCGTTAAGCATCAAATTAAATATTTATTCTTCCTCAACTTTTCTCTACCAACTAGTAGTAGCGATAAGTAAGGGTCGATCCCACGAGGAGTGTAGTTAAATTGTGATAGTTCGTATTTTATTTAAACAAATAAACGGGGTGAGAATTGTGAACTAATCTAAGAGAACAAAATAATGAAATTAAAGAAATTAAATAACGAAACAAATCAATAAAGCTTCCAGTCCTAGTTCCGTTTCCACCCTCGTTCCACTCATCTAACCAACCACAATATCATAGTCCATTCTTCATATTTGACTAAAAACCCTAAGTAACAATAAGCTCTGTTACTAGAATTCACCCTTAGCGTTTTTACTCAATTAAAATAAGCTTTTTAACTGATTCTAATTATTGAATAACCTAGAATAAGCTAACCTAACAACAGCATTATAATATCTAGGCAAATAGGTTAATCTAAGCAATAAACGCATAAGCTCGGTTTATTCAACCTATGTTGTGTTACCTCTAATGAAGAAGTTTTTTTTCCACTCGGGGACTTTGTTGGAAGGGTTTATTAAAAAGCGAGCTAGACCCGAGCGGGAGGATAGGTAAAAGGAGTTCTGTTGGTATTTTATTTGAAAGAAAAAGTGAAAAAATCCTGAGTATAAAATACTCTAACTTTTGATGTGTTGTTTATAAAAAAAAAAGGTTTTTGGCAATTTTTGAAAAATAGTTGAAGTTACTAAAAAAAACATTGAAAGCTAGGAGTATAAAATTGTCAGAAGTTAGTTTTGAAAAATAAATAAATAATATTGAAAGTTGGAGTAGATAATTGCAAAGGTTGAGCTAAAATTGTGCGGGAAAAAAAAGAGAGAGTTCGGGTTATTTTTTGCTAATTAACTGAAACGCAAATTGTATAGTTCTGGGAATCTCTAATTACTGATAAGCGTGCCTCGCGAACAACATTTTTGCTTGATGCATTCTTAAATTATGTAAAATCTGGAATGCGTCATTTTGTTTCTTAGAATGTGCATTATGTTGGAATTTGATCCATTATTTAGAGTGTTGTTGCTTAAAGAAACAGAATTAGAAGCTTATCGACTTTTAGGGTTAAAATTTGTTTAAAATAGGCCCGAAGGACTTTATAATTATATATAAGCAAAATGTAAGTAGCCCACAGGAAACATATGAAAACAATGTTGATATCGTCATATGTGAATCAAATGTATTTAGTAGGTTTAATATGAATTTTAAATACACGGACAAATTTTTGTGTATTAGATATTTCTCGATTTCTTCTGTTAATTTCTGGTTATTTAACTTGTCAATGGCATAACCTGATCTTCGTTTTTTGTCAGGCGTTCTGGGTTCACGAATTTGATGCCCGCTTGTAATTTCCTCACCAACTTCCAAAGTAAAGTCCCGATAACTGGATGTTTCTAATATGTTGTAATTTCAGAAAGCTTGACATATAAAAATTGAGCAATGTTCTTAGTTTTCTCTTGATTTTCTTGCCGCTTTTGTTAAACATTAGACCGCATTGGTAACTAATTTCTTGGGCAAATACTTGGGTGAAACCGGTCTCATCCTTTGAGACCAGTTTTTACCGTGCCCATCGGTCCGATCCACCTACCCAATAACCCAACTGACCCTACTGACCGCTCCGATCCTCACAATAATAATAATAATAATAATAATAATAATAATAATAATAATAATAATAATAATAATTAAGAAAATAGAAGCGGCCTCTTCATCTCTCTCAAATTAAGAAACTCGCCTCCACCATTGCCGCAAGATCTGGAGAGACGCATCGGAGATACTCAATCCACTATCGCAGGTTTCCTTTACTCGAGGTCCGACGATTTCTTCACTACACGAATACGATGAATGTTCCTTGCAATCAAAGGTAATTTTTGAAATCTCGATTTTTAATTTTAGGGTTTTTACCATGTTTCTATATGCTTTGAAATGTTCTTCGATTTTTTAGCTTGTGTGATTTTTTAGGATTCAGACCCCTTAAATATGTCCCGTGCAGTTAATTTTTTCGCTTGTGTTAATTTTTCATGTATCTATGCACGTGGTGCTGGTATTGTTGTTGCTCGCGTGCCGAAGAAGGTGCTCCAGTTTGCTAGTATTGAGGATGTTCACTCCTCTCGTGGATCTACCAAGACTCTTGGGAACTTTGTTAAGGTCTGAATATTTCTTGTGCCTTCAGTTAATTTTCTTATTTTTTAGCATTTCATATTTTACACTTTTATTTGTGTTGAGTAAAAATTCATACATGAATATAGTACATTTCATTATACAAGTGACTTGTTTTGCAGCTTCTTGTTTTGAGAAAAATGGGGCTTTTTTTATAGGAATTTTTGTATTTAATTTTCAATTAAGTTCATACAATTTTGGCTTTCAAACTACTTTTGCTGTCTAATAAGATGCGTGGGATGCAAAAAAAAAAGTATGCCAATGAAGATATTTATGCTAAGTTTGATCCTTTTCATTTATGAGGAAAACAATTTCATTTCCTTTTAAATAAGAGTACTCTATGTATTACTTTTCATGCCTTTTTTTTCTTAGTTAGATTATGGGTTCAGACATGAAATAACTAAGAACATGATGTTGGTAAGAAAAGTGGTATATCAAAAACTAGAGTGATGTTAATAATCTTAGTTGCAACTAGTCAGCTTGTAAGTGATCAGCTGACTCTGTGGTTGACTAGGCTGATCTCCAACAATGTGTTGTGGTTTGATGGCTGCAAGGTCTCATTTTTGTTTTTCATGGGTTGTCTGATTTGCCGACTAAGTTTGAGATCTATGTTTAACAGATTGACAGTGACAGCTTATTTTCTTTTGCCCAACAATGAAAGTAATTTGTCGTCATTGACGTTGACACCCGTTTTCGATCAGTTTTTCGCTGAATGTGTGATTGCTCATTGATTGTTATCATTTACAAAGACCGTTATCTAGCAATTTCACTTACATGGTGATAGTTTCCATTCAAAGTGTCGTGTTGTTATATATTGTGTTGTTTCAGATTTAATGCAGGAGTTTTTTGGTGCTTTCCCAGTGTCGAAAAGGAGATTTTGCTGTCGGAGCTTGAGTTCTCAATGTTTTATAGTGGCAGAAGCATTGGATTACAGAGAATGCTCTGTAGTTTTTTTTCTTTTTCTTTCTTGTTCTTGTTTAATTCTTAGTTCAATTTGGTTTAGTAATAGTTGTTTTTAGGTTTTTGTTCCATTGGTTTTATGGGATACATCATATAAATTCACTGGATTAACAAAACATGCCTGTATAAGTTATACAAAATTCTATTTGTATTGTTTATTCTGTAATAGTTCTATTCTCTCTAGAATGCCTTTTTTTTTTTCTTTCTTTTTAATTTTGTGCTAATATACTCGTTGGTTGCTTGAAATAAGTCAAACTTTCAAGGATTTTTATGAGTATGAATAGATGGAGGCAAAGAATTGTTGCCAAGCAGGCCCTCGTGATTTGATGGTGGGATGGTACTTCTCCTTGTTATTACATCTACTTCATTAATGAAGAGAATGTGAAAGTATCACAAATATAGTGAAAATTATTATAATTTAAAAGTATCACAAAATTATTTAAAAGTATTACAAAGTGTATTAAAAGTATCACAAACTAAATTACGAGAATTACAATTCTTAGGTATAAATACTGTATATTATAGTTTTTACTGTAAATTAAAAGTAACACAAAATATTGTTAAAGTATTACAAAAGATTGTTAAAGTATCACAAGTTTTTTATACATATTATTACAATAAAGCATAATTAATTAACGTTTTTAACTCAAGTTATTTGAGTATCACAAAATATTGTTAAAGTATCACAAAAGATTGCTAAAGTATCACAAAATATTAATAAAATATCACAAGTTTTTTATGCCTATTTTTAATTAAAGTATAGCTAAGTAATGTTTTTACCTCAAGTTGTTCAAGTGTCACAAAACATTGTTAAAGTATCACAAATTCTTTATACATATTTTTACAATAAAGCATAGTTAATTAACGTTTTTAACTCAAGTTATTTGAGTATCACAAAATATTGTTAAAATATTACAAGTTTTTTATACCTATTTTTAATTAAAGTATATCTAAATAATGTTTTTAGCTGAAGTTGTTCAAGTATCACAAAATATTGTTAAAGTATCACAAGTTATTTATACATATTTTTACAATAAAGCATAGTTAATTAACGTTTTTAACTCAATTTATTTGAGTATCACAAAACATTGTTAAATTATCACAAGTTTTTTATACATATTTTTGATTAAAGTATAGTTAAGTAATTTTTTTTAACTCAAGTTATTTAAGTATCACAAAATATTATTAAAGTATTACAAGTTTTATACATATTCTTACAATAAAACATAGTTAAGTAACATTTTTAACTCAAATTATTTGAGTATCACAAAACATTGTTAAAGTATCACAAAAGATTATTAAAATACCACAAGTTTTTTATATCTATTTTTTATTAAAGTATAGTTAAGTAATATTTTTAACTCAAGTTGTTCAAGTATCACAAAATATTGTTAAAGTATTGAAAACGATTGTTAAAGTATCACAAGTTTTTTTATACATATTTTACAATAAAACATAGTTAAGTAACATTTTTAACTCAATTTATTTGAGTATCACAAAAGATTGTTAAAGTATTGTAAAAGATTGTTAAAATATCACAAGTTCTTTATACCTATTTTTAATTAAAGTATAGTTAAATAATATTTTTTTAACTCAAGTTGTTTAAGTTTCACAAAATATTGTTAAAGTATTACAAGTTTTTTATACATATTATTACAATAAAACATAGTTAAGTAACATCTTAACTCAAATTATTTGAGTATCACAGAACATTGTTAAAATATCACAAAATATTGTTAAAGTATCACAAAAGATTATTAAAATACATCAATTTTTATACCTATTTTTAATTAAAGTATAGTTAAGTAATGTTTTTAACTCAAGTTGTTCAAGTATCACAAAATATTGTTAAAATATTACAAAAGATTGTTAAAGTATCACAAGTTTTTTATACATATTTTTACAATAAAATATAGTTAAGTAACATTTTTAACTCAAGTTATTTGAGTATCACAAAATACTGTTAAAGTATCACAAAACATTGTTAAAGTATTGCAAGTTTTTTATACATATTCTTACAATAAAACATAGTTAAACTTTTCTGATTTTTTTTTACTATTTTTCCGGCCAGTTTAAAAAACTAAAAAAAATCACCAAATATCCCAAAAAAATTGAGAAAATTCACCAAATATCCGTTTTTTTATCTTATTTCAATTTTGGGTTATACAATTATTTGTTTTATTATTGCGCATCAACCTGCAAATTTTTAGATTTTTCCTTTTTTTACTATTTTTCCGCCTAATTTGAAAAATTGAAAAAATTCAACAAATATTCCAGAAATTTTGGAAAAAATCACCAAATATCCGTTGTTTATCGTATTACAATTCTGGGCTGTAGGATTATTCGTCTTATTGTTGCGCATCAACCTGCAAATTTTCAGATTTTTTCGATTTTTTTTACTATTTTTCCGGCTAGTTTGAAAAATTCACAAAATATTCGATGTTCATTGTATTACAATTCTGGGCTGTACGATTATTCGTCTTATTGTTGCGCATCAACCTGCAAATTTTTAAATTTTTTTGATTTTTATTATTATTTTTCCGGCTAGTTTGAAAAATTGAAAAAATTCGCCAAATATTCCAGAAAAATTGAAAAAATTCACAAAATATTCGTTGTTTATCGTATTGCAATTTTGGGCTGTACGATTATTCGTCTTATTTTTGCGCATCAACCTGCAAAGTTTTGAATTTCTTTGATTCTTTTTACTATTTTTTCGCCTAGTTTGAAAAATTGAAAAATTCATCAAATATTCCAGGAAAATTAAAAAAATTTACCAAATATTCGTTGTTCATCGTATTGCTATTCTTGGATGTACGATTGTTCATCTTATTGTTGGGCATCAACCTGCAAATTTTCAGATTTTTTCAATTTTTTTTTTACTATTTTTCCGGCTAGTTTGAAAAATTGAAAAATTCACCAAATATTCGTTGTTCATCGTATTGCAATTTTGGGCTGTACGATTATTCGTCTTATTGTTGCGCATCAACCTGCAAATTTTTAAATTTCTTTCGATTCTTTTTACTATTTTTCCGGCTAGTTTGAAAAATTGAAAAAATTCACCAAATATTCGTTGTTCATCGTATTGCTATTTTGGGATGTACGATTGTTCGTCTTATTGTTGCGCATCAACCAGCAAGTTTTCATATTTTTTCGATTTTTTTTACTATTTTTCCGGCTAATTTGAAAAATTGAAAAAATTCACCAAATATTCCAGAAAAAATAAAAAAATTCACCAAATAATCGTTGTTCATCGTATTACTATTCTGGGATGTACGATTATTCGTCTTATTGTTGGGCATCAACCTGCAAATTTTCAAATTTTTCCGATTCTTTTTACTATTTTTCCGACTAGTTTGAAAAATTGAAAAATTCACCAAATATTCGTTGTTCACCCTATTGCAATTCTGTCTTATTGTTGCGCATCAACCCGCAAATTTTTAAGTTTTTTCGATTCTTTTTACTATTTTTCCGGCTAATTTGAAAATTTGAAAAAATTCACCAAATATTCCAGAAAAATTAAAAAAATTCACCAAATATTCGTTGTTCATCGTATTGCTATTATGGAATGTACGATTGTTTGTCTTATTGTTGGGCATCAACCTGCAAATTTCCAGATTTTTCCGATTTTTTTTTACTATTTTTCAGGCTAGTTTGAAAAATTAAAAAATTCACCAAATATTCGTTGTTCATCGTATTGCAATTCTTGGCTGTACGATTGTTCGTCTTATTGTTGCGCATCAACCTGCAAATTTTCAATTTTTTTTGATTTTTTTACTAATTTTTCGGCTAGTTTAAAAATTAAAAATATTCACCGAATATTCGTTGTTCATCGTTTTGCAATTCTGGGCTGTACGATTGTTCTTCTTATTGTTGCGCATCAACCAGCAAATTTTCAGATTTTTCAGATTTTTTTTACTATTTTTCTGACAAATTTGAAAAATTGAAGGGGGTTGGGTCCAATTTTGGGTTGTTGGGTCTGAATTTGGGTTGTTTCCTGGGTTTGGATCACCTTACAAAATGGTAAAATGTGGTTTCATTCTATGAGTCAATTTCGTTTTTTCCTAAAGTTGGTGGGGATGTATGAAGTCGAGGTGATTTCCAGAGGGTTTGAGAAGCGCTTCTGATGTCTGATGTACATTACCATAACTATTTTTCTTTGATATTTATATTTGTTGTTTATATGTGACTCATGAGTATGATCCTGGGCATATTGTTAAACCTAGGCAAGAGCTATGAGAACGTGAACTTGTTAGAACTCTTTGTATATATATATTACTAGCTTTTGGTTACAAATGTCGTTTTTGCTCTATATGGCTTTCCTTTTAATTAGCAAATATAGCTGGGAAAAGGCTGACAATTTATAACAATAGAGAATGGATCTTGTAATGGTTGTGAGATGAAAAAAGAAAAAATAATGATGATAGTTGATATGACAAAAAAATAATAAAATAATGATTAAAATAATTGACACTTGACAATATGAGATTTGGTCTTCTTTACAGCCTAATTATTTATCTTTTCAAGGAATTTGTTGAAGATCGGTAACATGTAAAATATAGTTTCTCACAGTAAGCTGTAAACGTGAAGAAACTATCTTTTAATAAAGATCAAAATTTGACAGAAGCCAAACACGCAACAGAAAATAACGTCATCGATCAAACTTCGAATTATATATTAAGCACAACACTGCTTAAAAGATGTTTTCAAAGTTGAGAATTCTGGTGTTATTGATCATTCAGAAACGACTTGGAAATTCGTAATCTCTGGACTATAAAACCCTAAACCTCAGAAGAGTTTCAAAAAACCAAGTCCTATTATAGGCACAAAATGGATCGTCAAGATTTCACAGGCTCAGCTCTAGGCCTCCACAACCCAAGCCTGTACTTGTGGGCATACTTCAGTATCAGCTTTCTCTGCATCACAAACAAAAGAAATTCAAAGTGTCGTGGTTTATTCGATTTTAAATAGTTAACCTAGGTTAGAGAAACCAATGAAGAACAGATCCTTTATTACAGCCGTAAAATCGCCAAAACCATTAGAACGCTCCAACAATTGAGATATTTACATTTATAAATACGCATAATGTTTTCTCAAAAATGTAATGACGGACCAAGATCTGAGACGTATGCAAACATGACAATTAGCAAAAAGTCTGCATAATCGAAAAGAATACGTAAATATGATGAGTAGCACAAATACATTTATAAGTTTGGCGCCTACCAATCTCAAAATAAAATAAAGATAGGAGATAATGATATCATTAACGTTCATCCAAGTTTATCTTCTTTATCTTGAATTTTCAATTCTAGCTGTTTAGAAGCAAACTACTCTACGACATACAAATTACAATACATGTATTGTAATTCTTTTATACCATCTCACAGGGCCGATCAAACTTTTATTTATTACTAACGTAAATGATGTAACCAAAAGTTATGAAACCAAAAGCATAATAAGTGAAACAAACTAATCTGATCATAAATCAAACAATAAGAACTATTAACCACGTGCATTGATACCTAACGAAAACGACATTATACAACAGCTTAAAATGAGCATTCAAACGTGGCTAAGCCCTAAAGAGGATCAACTAAAATCTGAACCACGCCCTTCAATTTAGTTCATGTTTTTGTCTGAACTCATTTATTGTAGTGTCAATCTATCAATTCAATTACCATGCCAAATGACAATGAAAAGCTATCCGTCACTGTTACTAAGCACTACATAAACTATAAGAACTACGTAGCTCTCAAAACTTTTATGAGCCACCACGCTATTAATAAGTCGGGATTCGAAATCTACAGCAATAAGCAAAAATATAATTCGAATCTATCAAAAGCAAGAACTAAAGCGCAGATGACTATAGGAAAAATGTCCTAGATAAATAGAGATCATAATGTTTTCAACTAAACACGTCAATTGTTTTTCATTTTCATCTCAAGATAAATCTGTAAAAGGAAGGACCTGATCACATCCATGCAGTCCCATGCATAGCAGCTCCATGCACTGCAGCACATCAGAACATTGCTCTTTCCAGACGTTTTGTTTTCTTTGTCCTATTAGCTGTCATGTAACTCCATTTGTTTCCTACCGTTAAGACTCTAGGGTTTAGCAGCACCTATGAGGTGGTGACATGTGTATTTTGCTTACCTTGGTATTTGTCATGAGCCACCCTATATATAGTAAGGGTGTGCATCACATTTCTCAAGCATTAATGAACAGATAACCTATTAGCTAAAGATGTCATTTTCTACCTCAAAGCTTTCAGCTTTTATCATGCATTTGCTCATATCTTCTTCTGCAGGTTTCTTAATATGGTATCAAAGCTATTAAGCTCTGATCCGGACCCTCTTTTACCTTTTCACTTTCTTTCCCTTTTGAAACATGGCATCTGAACCACAGGTTGCTGCTTCAAATCCAGCCACACAGATTCAACAGCCGATTTCCCTTCAATCTCAATTAATCAGTGTAAAGTTGAATGAGTCAAACCATCTCATTTGGAAACAGCAAATTCTTGCTGCTATCAGAGGGTACGGATTAGAGCACTATATCAATAGCTCTATTAATCCTCCAGATCCATTTTTACCAAGCTCATCCGTTAGTCCACTCTGCCTAATCCTTCATATTTATTATGGAGTAGACAAGACCAGCTTCTTGCCTCTTGGATCTTATCATCTCTATCAGAGAGTATCTTGATCACCACTGTAGGCTTAACCACATCCTATGAAATTTGGCAGTGTCTTGAGAAGACTTTTGCTAGCCAGAATGATGCCAAAATCTTACAATACAGACTCCAGCTCCAAACTTTCAGAAAGGAAAATATGTCCATGAGAGAGTAACTAAATAAAATCAAAGGTTGCTGTGATCTTCTTGGATCTGCTGGTGAGAGAGTCAGTGAGAGAGATCAGCTCCTATATATCCTTTCAGGCTTACCACAAGACTATAATCCTATTTTAGTGTCTCTATCCACAAAAATCCCACCTTGCACCTTAATGGAGGCTTATTCTGTGCTGTTAAGTTTTGAAACAAGAATAGAAGAGATAGAATCACATTACAGCAACAACATGAGTGAAAATGGTTCCTTCTCTGTCAATCTCACCACACAAGGACAAGGAAACAGAGGTAATGCAAGGCGAAGAGGCAGAAACAGCCCCTTCAAACAAGGCAATAGAAGTGCAAGAGGTAGAGGCAGTTTTAGAGGAAGAGGAAGAGGTTATGAAAACTCCAGGCCAAGGAGTCAAATTTGCCACTACAATAATCATACTGCAGATAAATGCTTCTACAGGACAGACCTCAATTTCACCCCAACCAGCAAGAATAATAACAACAACAACAGCTCCTATGGATCAAACTATACTCAAAGTTCAGCTGGCATCCATAATGTGAATGTTGCTAACATCACAAGGAGTGAAACACAATCCACTGCTGATTTCAACTGGTACCCGGACTCAGGAGCAAGCAACCATGTCACCTATGACCTTGGGAACCTCAACATAGCAGCTGAATATCAAGGAACAGACAAAGTGCAAGTTGGTAATGTCACAGGTTTGAATATCAACCAAGCTAAGTCCGGCGCCATGGGCCGAGCCCATTGAGCGTCGAATGATCTAGAAGCTGGTCATATTCAGCCGAGCCAGCGGCCCACCGTCCAGAGGAAGCTTCCCTAGCTAAGGAGTTTCCGTGTATTGAATTTACGAGTTTTAGGTCGGTTAGGTCTTTGAAGAAGTAGGGTTTCCACGCGTGTGTGGGCCGATTCTCCTAGGGTTTTATGTATCATAGTTTGGTTAGGAAAGTAGTAGCTTGGAGAAGGGGAATACCCTAACCCTAAGACTAACTCCAACAGACTGTGTATCACACTCCCTAAAATAATTATCTCTATTATTTCAGACTCTCTATCCCATTTTACTTTATCAGACTCCCTACTTATGTCAGCTCCCTACTTTAGGAGCTCCCTACTTTAATAAACTCTTTATCATACATTTATAAGGAATCAATTTAAAAATAATGATAATAATAATAATAGGGAGCCATGTTTGGCTCCCTACATTTAGGGAGCTTAAAAAATGTAGGGAGCTCCTAAACTTGAGGAGTCCCTATAAGGAAGCTGTTGGAGCAAATATAATTAATTTGACTCCCTAAATTGGCTAAGGAGCCAATATAGGGAGTCTCTTGGAGATAGTCTAAGCGTCTTAGTGTTAGTATAAGTAGGCCCTCGTCCTATTGTAATTGTTATCAAGGAGTTCCCGGAGTTTAATACAAATATTATTCTCCAACTCTTGTTCACTCTCGCATATTCTCTTGTTCTTCCTTGAGTTTTTCTGTAGGATAATAGGCTGGCCGAGATGGTGCAACTCTCTATCGAGTCGACCGAATCGCCCATCTCGGCGCCGCACGGGCATGTTCCGTTGCGTCTCCTGAGCCGAACTTTTATGTTTCTTTCAAAATTAAATTCCGTTTAACAAATACGCATCTACGTTTTGAAAGGGTTTTAGTTCGCCTGCAAGAGAATGGGGTCACTTGTAGACTGATGAGTCAACTCGGGTCGATCTCTCGAGGAATGGGAATCGGATTTAACGATGTTTATTTTACTAATATCACAATTTTATCTAAAAACACACGGTCAAATGGGGTTTTTGAAAAGATTCAGTTTTGCTAAGTAAAATGAGAACTCCTTGTCTCGAGGGTGTCAACCTCTCGACAAGAGATTAAAATAGCGAAAAGATGTTTAACCTAGCAAGAGCTTTTCCTATATAGACAAACCACCATAAACATGAAAACGCTTCAGCTATAACAATCCTAATGATTCAACATATAGAATAACACCAATGGATAACAAACGTAATTACATAAAATTCACCCTTCAATAAGCTAATACTCAGAATATCCAAAGTAATCATTCACCGTAGTACTAACAATATCAAATATAATAACATAATTCTCAAACACTCAAAGTTCTTATTCCAAATCACCAACACTTGAACATCTATCTAACAAAACATTATCTAATCAAATCATCAATTGTTCATGATCAAAATCAAACCAAACTACTCTAAGAATGATTAAGAATACGAGTTCAGAAGTTACTAGTTGTCGAACTAGATTCAACGAGTGATGATGACGATCCACAAATTACTCCGAATTAAACGGCGTAGAGTCCTCGGGCTTGTCACGAACCCAGCACCTTAGCCACGAATGGGAATTACTGCGAACCGAACCTTGATACGGCGTTGCACAAATTTATCTAGAGGTATGAGAGATGTGTCAAATCTCTCAACCTTTGAGTGTTCTTTGTGTATCTACTCCTCTCTTCTAGCCTCCGGGACTGATTATTCTAACCCTAGCTGCCTCTGCAGTTTAAACATATTTTCAGCCGTTTCGTAACTGAAAATTCCCAAAAATCTGCATTCGTAACGCTCTTGTCCAACCGGTCATACGCCTTGTCCGATCGGACGAAAGCTACTGTACCCGGGTTCGCTCGGTGCGCCAGCTTTCCCGGTCGGTGTGCATGTTAACAGTTGCACCGATCGGATACATGAGCTTGTCTTATCGGTGTGTGTCCTTTTGGGCTACTTGTGAGTGTCTCTCCTTCAATCTTCGTGCTTTGAATCCACCGGACACTCTAGCTGTATGAGAAAATCACAGAATTATTCTCGTTTGGACCAATTATTGATCAATAAGTCGGAAAATTAAGTAAAGAGACAAAAAATGCAAAATGATGCAATTAAACTCATTCTTAACCCAAAAAAGAAAATAAAAAGACTAAAATAAGACTCAATTATGTACAGATTCATAACAAAAACATACGAATCAACCACCCCATGCTTAATTGGTTTGTTCGTCCTCGAACAAACGAAAGAATCAAAATCAAGAGAAGTGACAAAGGTAAGAGCTTAGAGTCATGTTGTGCATATAGTTTAGTTTTGCAATTATAAATACTTTTGTCGAAAACCATGAAGCTAACTCGTATTAATGTTTCACCTTGAAATCTAAAGGATGCGTCCTCTCAAAAGGGAAATATATAACGGTGCACTCATTCGCTCGTGTTTTCCAAAAGGTAAGTGTATATGCTCGGATCAACATAATTATGCATTCAACGACTCGTGAAAATCGTCGTATAAGTGAGCACATTCAATCAAGAATCGGATTAGGACTTTTAAGGGTTGTAGTGTAAGCTCTTTGGTAAGGTATGTCATATATAAAGATGTGTGGCTAACTTGCGAACAAACGCAATCAATAACTCACTCAATCTAAAATTTTAAGCATAAAGCATAATTCTGCTCCTCATTCTTCCAAACAACCATATACCATTATCTTAAGCCTTTTATAGCTAAGACTATTTCTAACCCTAAAACCCTGATATTAGCTCTTTATAAATAGGCTTCTTATTTTTTTTATTATTATTTATATATATATATTTCTTTGGTGCCGTTATGAACTCAAGCACTTATTATTTTTTTTATATATTTTTTTATACAACCCACTAATTCTTACCCTTCGATCGTCATAACCAATGATCGGATAAAACTCTCATTTCACAAATTTTCTCGAAATAAGAGCTACAATAAAGCTCGTGGCGATCAAGGAAATGGAATAAGAGGCTCAAGGGGGCTTATTGGGAATTTAAGTGGTTTTTATTTTTGAGTAAGGCCGGAATCGGGTTTTATATACGCCTATCGTCATTTTCAAAATCCAATGTACTCATGCAATTAAGAGAATTCTCAAAACACTTATCGAATCACAACACGTAATGTTGATAAACACACAAGGCTTCTTACAAGGTTTAATTCAAACTTTTGAAAACGAGGTGATTGAGCTTTAAGAGTTTTGCAAAATTCGTAACGACAAAGTGTTGTTTTAAATACATATAAGTAGTTTTTGAAAACTTTGCACTTAGAACAAGCTCAAAAGACTCTAAACCTTATACCACATAACAAATAATCCCGACAGGCATGCCAATACAAACACAATTAAACAAGGGCAATATTCAACAAAAGTTTAAGTAAATGGTTGACCATTGTTATGTTACGAATTTGTGACTATGTTACTAAAAAATGGTTCAACTTAAGCATGTATGGACTCAAAACGATCACTCGAGGACTGTGCACTTGTCCGACCGGTCATAGAACCACACCGATTCGGACTAGATTCCAGTGGGTATTTTCCGATCGGTTGCCTCTGTATTACCGACCGGACGGGCCTGTCCCCTCCCCCTATCAAGAAAAACCAGCAATCTCCTGGTTGCTATAACACGAACGTAAATCATAGGGAATAGAAAAATGTCAAGAACCCAACGCATGCAAATGAATAAACCACGAGTTAACCAAAGTCATCACCACGCAAACATAAAAGGAAATAATGTAACAAAAACCCGAATAAATGTCAAATATCCTAGAAAGCGATAAAAGTAAGATAGAGTGGTGATACAGTTAGGGCATGGGCCCGCCTACTGGTCCATGTCGTCTGGGGGTGGAGGTGGATAGCGTTGCTCAAAACGGGAAAGACTCTCGTCAATTTGAATGAGGTGTTGATGATTTGCCTCAACGCTTCCGGACAATCGGGCAAGATGCTGAGAAGTTTCTGCCCAGCTGTTGCCCAAATTCGTCAACGTGCTCTGGAAGTAACGAGCCTCCTCTCGAGCTTCCTCCCTTGCTGCCCAGGCGTCCTGTCGAGCGTTCCTCGCGTGCTCCTCTTGGTGGATGCGCAATTCCCCCATTTGAGCAAACATACGCGCTTGAAAGTCCTGCTGCTGCTACCACTGCTCGTCGGACAAATAAACTCCACCTCCATAGTCATCATGCTCGTAAGTATGGGAACCGGTGTTCCCTTTCCCTCCATTTCCCTCGTTCATAGTCTCATTCCCATCACCCTTCTCATTCTCCTCGTCATTATCATCCTCATCATCGGTATCGTCAATGTCGGAATTCTCGACTAACTCGGCTCGCTTTTTGTCATTGATCATCATCAACGTCGGAATAGCAATGCTCCAGCCGTTACTCATTCGGATATCGACTATCATCCCCACACTCGGGTAAACGATGTCGTCGTCAAAAGGATCGCAGCCGTGGTGCCGTGCGAGCTCCGTGATAAAGGCTCCCAGAGTGAGCTTCGTCGTTTTCTTCTCCCTTACTTGTTGAACGTTCTCGATAGCGGCGGTCAAGAGTGGATAGATTCTTGCATTGCCGATATTGTATGCAATCCATAACGCTCAAAATTCGAGGGCGTCGATGCCCTTGAGGAATTTTTCTTCCGTTTTATCCCCACCGCCGGCCTCCTCTTCCCAAATTTTGAGGCTGGTGAAACGGGGTTGGTAGCGTCCCATTTATCGAGGGATTTGTATAGTGTGACCTCGCGTTCATCTTTGAGGTCGAAAGGGGCTACCCCACTCCGGGTGTTGCTCGGAACTCGGCTTGAGGTCTTTCCACGTTTTGGTCGAGATGACGATGCCATGGCGAATGCAAAAACTCACAAACATCAACCGCACGTCTCACAGACCTTTCGTCGAACACTTAACGTGCCTCCAAAAACTCAACCAAGTTCAACCTCAATCCATTCAACCCAACTCCAATTAACACCACACCTGCAATTCTACTCACAAAACAATTCAATTAAGTTGAGTTACAGCCATTATACCTCGAGTTTTTCATTTTTTGAAACGATGGGGAAAACTTGGTGCGATTTGGAGATGTTGGTCTTAATTTCCAAATTCTCCGGCCGGAAACAATTGGGTGTGATTAAGTCACCGATCGGACACATTTTTGACCTTGAAATTTTGAGTGTTGAAGTTGTAAGTGCGAATTTCGTGTTGTTGCTCTGCAAGAGAAAGAAAATTGAGTTTAGGGTAAAGTGTTTTATGTCTGAAATAATCGGTGTTTTATAATCTGGGTTGACGTCCAATCGGTCTATTCTATGGTCTGATCGGACTGAAGCCCAGTAAGTTTTGACCAATCGTTTGAAGTGCTTGACCGGTCGGACTGTGGTCCAGTGAGTTTTGACCGATCGGTTGAAGTGCTTGACCGCCCGGTCTGCACTGTTCTCCATTTTTATTATTATTATTTTTATAACATTTATGTATTGCGATACCTTGCAAGAATTCAAAATCGAGAATCAAATAAGAGCAATACAATTCATAAAATATTTATTTATTAAATAATTCGAGCAAATTTGCTCGTTTATTCAAGACAAATACTTTAACC
>BMAC01000145.1:494542-505430 GCA_014905375.1 Phtheirospermum japonicum | reverse complement strand
GAACTTGAAGCTCTAACTCCTAGACGGAGCACACGAGCAAAAGTTGCTAAGGACTTCGGTCCTGACTATGTGGTTTTTCTCTTGGATGAAGAACCAAATTCACTGAAAGAAGCTTTCTCACGGACTGATAGTTCATTTTGGAATGAAGCTGTACAGAGCGAGATCGATTCGATCATGCAAAACCATACGTGGATTCTGACTGATTTACCTGAAGGTTGTAAACCTTTAGGGAGCAAATGGATTCTGAAACGAAAGTTCAGAGCTGATGGATCAATCGATAAGTATAAAGATCGGTTGGTTGTGAAAGGTTTTCTCCAGAAGGAGGGTTATGATTTCTTTGACACATACTCTCCTGTGACAAGAATTACTTCTATACGGGTGCTTCTAGCGATTGCCGCTTTGCACAATCTTGAGATTCACCAAATGGATGTAAAAATAGCTTTTCTAAATGGCGATTTAGAAAAGGAAATCTATATGGAGCAACCTGAAGGTTTTGTAAAACCTGGACAATAAAGAAAGGTGTGCAAACTTGTTAAGTCTTTGTATGGTTTGAAACAAGCACCTTTACAATGGTACTTGAAATTTGACGAATTGATGATGTCAAATGGTTTCAAGATAAACGAGTTCGACAAATGTGTATACATTAAGAATACTAATGACAGATTTGTTATAGTATGTCCTTATGTAATTGATATGTTAATCATGGGTAGTGTCACACGGTCGTTTTTCGCCGCCGAATTTTCACCGTGCACGACTCGTTTGCCCTTTCAATTGATCAGCCTTTTCCCTTAGTCAAATGCCCCCATAAGCTACTTGACTTATTTCTGACGAGAAACTCACCAATTCACTCGCGTATCCCCACACTCGTTTATTGATGAATTAAAGATAGACAAGCATACGAAAAGATTCACAACTTACACACCCATTGCATGAAAGTAAATCACACACAAGCAATTACGGGCACCTTTCCCAACTTATATCATTCCCCAACAATATAAGAACATAACCACGTATTCACGTTTACAAGTTTTGATCTCAACTCTATGAGTTAAACTCGTTCTACCTCTCGTGCCGAAATATAGGCTACACTCGCCTATTTATACAAGATAGAATGTGCCTGATGGACAAACCCCCAGCAGTCTAGGTTATTCTATCTAATTTCCCGCCTATGGCTATTAAAAGCCATAACTGCTCGGTCATGTGTGTCGCACGCCCAATAACCGTCCACGTTCGCCATTCCACTCTTGCCCACGTTCGTGTAACTGCTTTTCGAGTACCATCGCATCCCGACACTCTTTGTCCGCACATGTGTCCGAACTCTCTCGACACATTACCCATGTTTTTAGGCATCGTCGCATCCCGACACCCTTGTTTTCCATCGTTGGCGCCACCCCGGGCGCGCCAACCCACATCTCCCGGCTAGGCCGGAAAGTTACCCATGTAACAGGTAGCAACCTACAAGTGATTAATGAGACGAAACTCATGCTAAAAAGGAATTTTGACATGAAGGATCTGGGAGTTGCTGACACTATTCTTGGCATAAGAATCATAAGAACTCCAGATGGAATTGTCTTATTACAATCTCATTACATTGAGAAAGTGATCAAGAAATTCAATGCTCACGATAGTCTTCCAGCAAAGACACCTATGGAATCGACGTTCACTTAAGTAAGAACAGAGGTGACCCTGTTGCTCAGAAGGACTATGCTAGGATCATTGGATGTCTGATGTACATCTCTAACTGTACAAGACCTGATCTAGCTTGCTCGGTAAACAAACTGAGTCGATATACAAGCAATCTAAGTAGAGAACACTGGAAAGCGCTTGTGAGAGTTTTGAGATACTTAAAGTATACTCTGAACTTTGGGCTACATTATGGTAGATACCCCAGGGTACTTGAAGGTTACTGTGATGCAAACTGGATATCCCACACAAAGGACTCACTGTCAACAAGTGGATATGTGTTTGTAATAGGGGGAGGAGTTGTTTCTTGGAGATCCATTAAACAGACATGTATAGCCCGATCCACCATGGAACCTGATTTTATCGCTTTAGACAAAGAAGGTGAAGAAGCAGAATGGCTTTGTAATTTCTTAGAAGATATTCCATGTTGGGAGAAACCCGTGCCGCCGGTTATGCTTCACTGCGATAGTCAAGCTGCTATTGGAAGGGCAAGAAGTGGTTTGTATAACGGTAAGTCTCGACATATTCGTCGGAGACATAACACCGTAAGACATTTGTTATCGAGTGGGATTATCTCAGTTGACTACGTAAGGTCATTAAATAATCTAGCGGATCCATTCACAAACAATATAACTCGAGATCAGATGTATAAGTTGCTTGAATGAATGGGAGTGAAATCCACATTTTAAAGATGATTGTAGTGGAAACCCAACCATGATGAGTGGAGATATCACAAACTTGGTTCAATGGGAAAACTAAACTATAAAAGTATGGGTAAGTAAAACTCTACGACCCTATTTCTTAATGGCAAAAGTAGAGTTTATAATCTGTCACGTGGTGAGGATAAATCTCTGATTTTTAATGATTCTTGTGCAGGTCTTTGAATTGAGTATGACAGAATGCTGGTTTTAAGAACACCTGTGTAAGTGAGAAGTGAGGGCCACTTCTACTGAAGCTTATGAATCCAAAGAAGTTGTCAATGGCCAGAAACGGACACAAACGTGAGAACGGAAGAATTCTGAGACCTTAGTGGGTTGGTAGTATTGTCTAGTATACACAAAGGGGAATAGTTCAAGAATTATGTTCACTAATCCGCCGGTATGCTCGGTAGTATTAACTAAGGAGGTTTCAAGGCCACAAGCCACCTATCCCTATTCTCTATTGTCTCTTAAGGACTGAGCTATGTATTTGCATTCATGTTTTTCATTTTTGGAGTTTCTCACTCATGTGGGGGATTGTTGTAAATTGTATTTATTCTAATTAAATGGTGCAACAAAAATTCGTTGTAACAAATTATATAGGCTTAATCTACGTGTCGTGTAAATAATCGTAGCTTTTTGAATTTCTCAAATCCATTTATTGGTGAGTGAAAAATGATGCTTGGAAGTTGAACGGTTGCTTAAATGCTTTATCGGTTATCCCACATTGAATATTAATCAATGTTGAAGGGAGTTTAAAAATGATTACATTTCATTAGTGGACATCAAGTGGGCTAGAGGGTGTTGTGGGCTTTGTTTAAACAAAGTTCACGCGGGCTCTAAGACTTGGGTTCGCCCGTCCGCCTTCGGCGAAGCTGATGGCGGAGCCG
This sequence comes from Phtheirospermum japonicum, assembly GCA_014905375.1. NCBI lineage: Eukaryota > Viridiplantae > Streptophyta > Magnoliopsida > Lamiales > Orobanchaceae > Phtheirospermum > Phtheirospermum japonicum. The sequence goes on along the minus strand of BMAC01000145.1, from coordinate 502,159 downwards.
AGCGGATCCGATCCCGAGCCCGGACCTCGGATCTCAGTCCTCAGTCCTGGGCTCTAGGCTCTAGGACTTGGGACTCGGTCCTGGGCTCTGGGCTCTCGCGACCTCTTATTTTCACGTTGTGTGCTTTAGCTCGGTTGTGGGCCTTATGAATATCAGGATTACGGGCTTAGTATGATTGGTTGATGGGGTCCTGGTGGGCTATGACAGACCCAAGCCTATTCTGGTAATTTAGTGAGAGGTTTATTGTTTATAGGATTTTACTATATAGGAGAAATATTAATAATGAGGCGGTGGCAGAGTCATAGTATTTATGGAATTGTGATTGAAGAAGGTAACCCTAGGCGGGGGGATTCCTCTTATCTCTATAAAAGGAGGTTCTTACCTCTCATTATTATCATCGTGTTGCATTATCATAATCTCATATTGCTCTATTTTCTGGTAGAAGTGTTGAGAGTGTTGAACTTGCTTATTAACTTAAGCATCGGAGGGCCTTGACGGGCATGACATCCGACCCATCTGAGGCGTTATTTTGCAGGATCAGCTAGGTCGCCAGGAGGTTCGTGGGAGGCTTAGCAGGTCGCTGTGATGCATTCGAAAGATATTCAGGTCACTGATCTCTATTTTAAGGTTAGTACCCCCTATATTTGGTAGTCTAACTTTTTGAACTTATCAAATTGGCGCCGTCTGTGGGAAAGAGGGACAACGAGTCCTTGAGCGAAAGGCGTGAGAAAACCCATAAACTAAACATGAAGGATAACAACATACTACCCAAAACCCTACACTTTGGTTCTGGGTCAAAAAAGCCAAAAAGAAGAGAGTAACAGGCGTTAACAAAGAAGAGACACGAAAAGGAGAACAGACGCCTTCCCAGGTGGAGCCGGTAGTTCCAGATTTGGAGGGCATGTCACCGTCCTCCCCAAAGCATCGAGACGGAAAAGAACATGCAAAAGACTTAGAGAAAGAGACACCAGAGGTGGTGGCGCAGAAAGCAGTGCATTTAGGAACGAAGGAGTGGAAGGGCTTACCCAAGGACAAGCCCTGTCAAATTCAAAAAGGATTTCTAGAGGGGCTTATGGATTTTGTTCCTTTGGAAAAACAGGATGAATTGCGTAGGTACCTAGCCGGCAAGCTGAGTACTTAGAAAGGAAAAGGCGAAGGATTTAACAGCGAGCAGGAAGAGAAACCGGCGACCAGAAAAGCACAACAGAGTGAAAGATCTCCATCTAAGAGATCCGCCCGGGGAAGAAGAGGTCGGAGCAAACGAAAGTACGAGGACATGTCCAGCTCTACTCCGTCCACAGAATCTCATACTAGCAGGCGTAAAAAGAAAGGGGTAAAAGTAAGACGGAGTCACTACAAGCGTAGAGGTCGCCGACAGGACAGACATACCAGTGAGAGTGGGACCTCGATCTCGAGTACGGATGTCGAGTCCCAAGATAAAACCTGTAAAAGTCAGGAGAGGAACAATGAAGGGAAGGATGAAAATGAGGTTGGACCCGGAAATAAAGCTTGGAGAGATATGCAAGAGACCATAATAAAGTTGCAAAAGCGAGTGGAGGGGGAGAAGTCCCAGGGAGATGAGGGACGTCCCTTCTCAGAGGATATGCTACAGGGCGTGGTACCTAAGGGATATAAGGCACTGGAGTTTCAATACCGTGGGGCTACTGACCCAGTCGAGCATTTGCAACTCTTTGAAAATGCGAGAATGTTGCACAACTATTCGGATGCTGTGTCATGCCGGGCTTTTGTGTCCACTTTGAGAGGAATTGCACAGAACTGGTTTTATCAGTTAGCACGGGCAAAACTTACCAGCTACCAGGTGTTGCGAGCTGCATTCTTAAAACAATTTTCCAGCGTGCAGTGACCTGAGGAGACGTTGAAGCAATATGTTAACATATTTACTAGTGCGACCTTGGAGCTACCTATGGCTACGGACGAGATGAAAGCTGGAGCTTTACACCAAGGGTTGAGAAGAGAGGACTTGCGAAAATCGCTGGTCAAGAAAGCAGCACATACATACGACGAAGTCCTGGAAAGGTGTCATAAGTATATACAGGTGGAGGAAGCAGAGGAGGAGCATCTGTTGCGTTTCGGTAGAGAGGTCGCAGATACAGGGGGTAGTGCACCCAAAAGGGAAATGAGGAGAGAGCCTTGAAGGATGATGCGCGTGCTCTTGGCCTCGAGCGCAGGAGTTAGTGGAAAGTCAGAGACAAGTATGCGGAGCTAGAGAGATGAAAATTTTACTCCATTAATCTACCCACAGGCCAAAGTGTTTACCATCATGGAGCGTTTGACACCTAATGCTATAAAGTGGCCAGAGGATTGGGCGCCGATCCCTACTCACCCCAAGACTAATGCCTTTTGTCTGTTTCACAACAATTACGGACATTTCACCACGAGTTGCAGGCATCTCAAGAAAGAGATAAAGAGACTTATAAAAGCTGGACATCTTAAAGAAGTGATTTATAAAGACAGGGAGCCGAAAGAACAAGGGCATCCATTGCCTCCACCGCCACCAAGGGATCCACCTCAGGACCAGGTTGCAAGACAACAGCAACAAATAAATCAGGGGCATGATGGCCCGCGGAGTAATAAAGGGAGGATAAATATGATCTCGGGAGGACCAACTGATGGGGATTCTAACAACGCGCGAAGGAGACAGACTAAGTCAGCTCGCTCAGGAACATGGGAGGTCGCTAGTGTAAGTTGGAAACCCCAGGCGGTAGAGCCAGTCATCTCTTTTGGCCCTAACGATTGACAAGGACTACATGAAGAACATAATGATGCGTTAGTAATTGAAGCCGAGGTGGCAGGATATGAAGTCAGCAGAATCTTCGTGGATAATGGGAGTTCGGTGAATATAATTTACACAGATTGTCTTGAGCAGATGGATGTAGAAAAGTAGATATGACCTGTAAATACGCCCATATACGCTTTTAATGGGGCACAGGTGAATACTGAGGGAGAGCTGACACTGCCAGTAATATTGGGGAAGGATGGATTACAAGCGAAGAAAAACTTGAAGTTTTTGATAGTTCGGGGAAGGTCGGCATATAATGCTATATTGGGTTGACCTGCCCTCAATGCATTCCAGGTTGTAACATCAACCTACCACATGAGTGTTAAGTATCCTGTGGGTGACAAAGTAGGAGAGGTCATTTCAGAGCAACAGGTCGCGAGATCGTGCTATCAGTTGACGGTCATAAAAGGATTAATGGAGAATAAGCGCGAGAGAGATGATGATCGACCAGAAGGAGTACTTAGTACGAAGAATATAAGGGATCAGGAGAATTCATTTTGGCAAAATGAAGAATTGATGGAAATCTCATTAGAGGAAGGTCGCCCAAAATACACTACCAGGGTGGGGACCTTAATACCTTAATGAGCTGGTGGATTTGTTAAGGGAATTTCGGGATGTATTTGCCTTTGGGGATGGAGAGCTAACAGGAGTGTCTCCTGAGGTCGCGCAGCATCATTTAAATTCAAATCCGGAGGCGAGGTCGGTCAAACAAAAAAGAAGGCATTTCGGGCAGGAGCTAGATAAGGTGATTGAAGAGGAGGTGCAAAAGTTGTTAAAAGCGGGACATATCATGGAGAATCAGTTCCCTGAGTATTTATCTAATGTTGTAATGGTGCCCAAGCCAGGCCAGAAGTGGAGGATGTGTGTAGATTTCCGCGACCTAAATAAAGCTTGTCCAAAGGATCATTATCCTTTACCGCGCATCGACCAGCTGGTGGACTCGATGTCAGAATGCGAGCTGTTGAGTATGATGGATGCCTCACAGGGGTATCACCAAATACCCCTTGCGAAGGATGATCATCTCAAAGTAAGTTTTGTGTCCATGCCATTTGGCTTGAAAAATGCAGGAGCGACCTATCAGAGATTGGTGGATCGAATGTTCAAGGACCTGCTGGGGTCTACTATGGAGGTCTGTGTTGATGATATGCTGGTTAAGAGCAAGAAAGCAGAGTCCCATGTGGAAGATTTGAGAAAGACGTTTATTATATTAAGTCAATATGGGATGAAACTCAACCCCAAGTAGTGTGCGTTCGGTTTGCGGTCTGGAAAGTTTATGGGATACACGGTGACAGAGAGAGGGATCGAGGTAGCAGGAGCACTGGGTCTTGTGATACTCGGAAAGTCACACTGATGGAGTTGGGCCATAGTAGTGTAGAGAAGGGGAAAGAATTTATGGAAATCGAAGAAAAGGATGATTGGCGCACTCCTATATGGGATGTTCTTGTCAAAGCAAAGGAGGGCGCATAAAAATTAACAACGAAGGAGACTACAACGGTAGCCCGCTTTTGTGTGATACACGAAGAATTGTATAAGAGGTCGCATTTCGGACCTTTCCTAAAGTGCTTAACTAAGGAGCGAGGGTTGGAAGTGTTAAAGGAGATACATGAGGGATATTGTGGCGATCATGCAAAGGGAAAAGCTTTAGTATGCATAACGTTGCGGGCTGGTTTCTTTTGGCTGGGAATGAAGAATATGGCTAGCGAGCTTGTGAGGACGTGTAAGAAGTGCCAGATGCATGCTCCGGTCATTCATATACCAGCTGAGGAGATGATGGTTATGAGCTCGCCGTGCCCGTTTGCGCAGTGGGGAATCGATATCGTGGGTCCTTTCCCAAAGACCCCGTGTAAAAAGGAGTATATGTTAGTGGATGTTGATTATTTTACGAAGTGGGTGGAGGCCGAGGCTGTTACTGGGATAAGCGAGCAACACATGATGGACTTTATTTTTAACAATATATTTTACAGGTTTGGAGTACCGCGAGTATTGGTGTCAGATAATGGAACCCAGTTTAATGGGAGAATGATTCGAAACTGGTGCAAGGAGATGGGGATGAAGCAACGACTTGCTTCTGTGACACATCCCCAAACTAATAAGCAAGTCAAAGTTACTAATCACATAATTGTGCAGGGACTTAAGTTACGACTGGAGAAGGCAGGGGGACTCTGGGAGGAAGAGCTTGCTTCGGTTCTATGGGCTTATCGAACAACTCCCCGGACCTCTATGAGCGAGTCGCCGTTCAGTTTGGTTTATGGAATGGATGTCGTTATTCCGACAGAGATAGTGGGTGGCTCGCAGCATTTGGCGACCTTCAATGTTGAAGAAAATGAGAGATTAGCTCGGGGAGCAATTGAGACGATCGAGGAAATACGAGATACGACCGAATGATCTAGAAGCTGGGCTTATTCGTCCGAGCCAGCGGCCCACCATCCAGAGGAAGCTTCCCTAGCTAAGGAGTTTCCTTGTATTGAGTTTAAGAGTTTTAGGTCGGTTAGGTCTCCGAAGAAGTCGGGTTTCCATGCGTGTGTGGGCCGATTCTCCTAGGGTTTTATGTATCATAGTTTTGTTAGGAAAGTAGGCTAGCTCCAACAGACTGTGTATCACACTCCCTAAAATAATTATCTCTATTATTTCAGATTCTCTATCCCATTTTACTTTATCAGACTCCCTACTTATGTCAGCTCCCTACTTTAATAAACTCTTTATCATACATATATAACGAACCAATTTAAAAACAATAATAATAATAATAATAGGGAGCCATGTTTGGCTCCCTACATTTAGGGAGTTTAAAAAAATGTAGGGACCTCTTAAACTTGAGGAGTCCCTATAAGGAAGTTGTTGGAGCAAATATAATTAATTTGACTCCCTAAATTGGCTAATGAGCCAATATAGGGAGTCTCTTGGAGATAGTCTAAGCGTCTTAGTATTAGTATAAATAGGCCCTCGTTCTATTGTAATTGTTATCAACGAGTTCCCGGAGTTTAATACAAATATTATTCTCCAACTCTTGTTCACTCTCGCATATTCTCTTGTTCTTCCTTGATTTCTTCTGCAGGATAATAGGCTGGCCGAGATGGTGCAACTCTCTGGCCAAGAGGGTGAGCCCGTGACAATGAGATCTAGATACCAAGTGTTATGATATATGTAATTTGTTTAATTTTGTATGAATTTTGATGTAATTTGATATAATTTGTTGCTGTTGACGTAGAGAAAAAAAATGGGGAAATAAGAGATCAGGGAGGAAGAATTTGGTAGGGAAAGATAATGTAATTTTCAGCTTATCATTCCACAAATATATTCCCTATTTATAACCATAGGGGGACATTTAACATAAGATGGCCTAATTGAAACAATTAAAACAAGATACATAAAATAAAAGCCTAATACCCAGATTATTATTACGGCCCATTAACTATTACTAAGCCCATTACCCGTTGGTCAGTAGCCCGATACCTAGACCCTGAGCCCGATGACCCGGTCCGCCCGTTTTCCTCTCCTTATCCTTTCCCTTACCCGACTCTCTCTCCTCCAAATTGAATTCAGCTCCTTTTCCTTCAAGCTGACCAACCATACTCGCCAACTCTTCGATTCCACCGGCACTCTCCGACCTCTTACTTGACTGAGTGCTCTACTTTATGACATTGTAGATTAGGCCACGTTAATCTAAATGCAATAAAATATGTGTCAAATCTCAATTTACTTAAGGCAAATGAATTTGTTAATAAAAGTAAGTGTGAAATTTATGTAGAAGAAAAAATGACAAAGTTACCATTTAAATCGGTAGAAAGGAGCAAGACACCTCTATAATTAATTCACACAGACGTATGTGATTTGAAGTTTGTGCAAACAAGAGGTGGTAAAAAGTATTTTATTACTTTTATTGACGATTGCACAAGATATTGTAACTATTCCTTTTAAGAGGTAAAGATGAAGCTATTGAAGCTTTCAAGAACTTCAAAAATGAAGCCGAGAATCAACTTAACTGGAAAATCAAATCTATCGGAAGCGATAGAGGAGGGGAATACGTAGATCCGTTTGAGGAGTTATGCAACGAAAGTGGCATAATTCATCAAACTACTGCTCCGTATGCACCTCAATCGAACGGAGTTGCAGAACGCAAGAATCGTACTTTGAAAGAGATGATGAATACATTATTGATTAATTCTGGGTTACCTCAGAACATGTGGGGGGAAGCTGTTTTAACAGCTAACTATATCCTCAATAAGATTCCACTTAAAGGAAGGGAAGAAACTCCCTATGAGTTGTGGAAAGGAAGGAAAAGCTGCGTCCAGTTCTAATACTGGTAATGTTGAAGGAACTACAAGTCACAAACTTGTGGGGGTTGAACCTAAGTCTCGTAAACGACCTGGTTTGGAACTTGAAGCTCTAACTCCTAGACGGAGCACACGAGCAAAAGTTGCTAAGGACTTCGGTCCTGACTATGTGGTTTTTCTCTTGGATGAAGAACCTGTGAGTTGTGAATCTTTTCGTATGCTTGTCTATCTTTAATTCATCAATAAACGAGTGTGGGGATACACGAGTGAATTGGTGAGTTTCTCGTCAGAAATAAGTCAAGTAGCTTATGGGGGCATTTGACTAAAGGAAAAGGCTGATCGATTGAAAGGGCAGTCGAGCCGCTCACGGCGAAAATTCGGGGGTGAAAAACGACCATGTGACACTACCCATGATTAACATATCATCTACATAAAGACGTACTATAACAAATCTGTCATTAGTATTCTTAATGTATACACATTTGTCGAACTCGTTTAACTTGAAGCCATTTGACGTCATCACTTTGTCAAATTTCAAGTGCC
>BMAC01000145.1:447719-483730 GCA_014905375.1 Phtheirospermum japonicum | reverse complement strand
TTTTATGCTTTAATTCCATGCTTGTTCTTCATGTTATGCCTTTAGCCTTAGCACCTTGAATTCATGATGAAACATATGAATTGGCTATGGAATCTAGATGAGTGACACATCTAGATCATAGATCGGCTCTTGGATCGTCTTGATTTTGAGTTTTACACATGCTTTATTTTAAATCTTATTTTTGTGCTTTGTTTCATGCTTAAATCCTAGATCTACTCTTTGTTGCTCGTTATTTTCTTTAAAGTTTTGAACTTTCTTGTTAATTTCTATTGCTCTTTTCATCCATGCTTTCGATTTTTGCTAATTTTCATTATTTGAGTTTTTATGCATAGTTGTACCTTGTGCTTGCATGCTTGTACTCGGTGAAACATTGGATTTTCTTGCTTATTTTCATTACTTGCTTGCATTTACTTATTGAGGCATACGACGAGGCATCCTACCAACTTGCAATTTCAATTCCTAGGATAGTTAGCTATTTTAATTATTTTATTTTCATTTTTCCTTTATCTTTCAAGTTTGAAACACATTGAATACTTCGATCGAATCGAACTCCGATAATACCAAGCCAAGAACCCGTTGATTTATTTCAACACCACGAAAACTCCACTAACATAGTCCGCTGCTCCAAAAGAGAGAAGTCGAGTGTCCTCATCGCTCGGAAGAAAATAAGGACAGTCAGGATTATCATACAGGGCAGCCTCCTTGTCAAAAGTCTCTACCGAGCCTCCTGAGACTATCCAATACTTCACTTTGCTTAAAAAGTAGTCCACACAGAAGGGGATTGTCTTTAGAAGAACCTTGTAAAGGTCCTCAGAATGGACAAAGTTATGACGGGTAGCATCCCGAACCCGCTGGATCGCAGACAAACCCTCCTCCGATCTAAGGTAGCCCTCCCGGCCTGGTTGCTCGCCCTCGGAACGGGACTTTTCAACTTTCACCATCAGAGAAGAAACCTCCTCTTCTTTCTTCTCTAGAGAAGCTCGGGCATGCTCTAGTTCATAGCTCAAGGCAGCGACCTGGTCTTGCGAAGTTTTCAAGTCATGCGCTAGTTTGGGATCATTGAAACCCAGGCACGCCCGAGAAGTAATGTTGGAGGTCAGTGCATAAGCCTGTAGGAAAAAGAGTAAGAATCCAAGAATATAAACGTAGAGAAAAACACAAGTCTGAGGAGCTCGGGATTACATACTTTTGAGAGAGCCAAGTTACAGGCATCTAGAAGCTCGACAACCCCCAACTTCTCTACCTACTCCCGGTCAATGGTAGGGCAAACACCCTGCATGTATTGGGCGGCGACCAATCCATTCTTCATTCCTCAATATACTTCTGGTGAAAAATGACTGGTTCGGAGTCGAAAGAGAGGGACCTAAAGGAGGAACGGATCTTGCTCTCTTCGCTGGCGTAGGTTCAACCCCGACCAATTGCCCAGGAGGTGTATGGTCAACAAAAAGGAAAACAAAAGTGAGGCGACATTGACAAGTAAAAATAGCACAAGGCCAGAGGTGTATGGTTTACCCATGTCTGCTTCCAGAGGGGAGTTTGTTATTGCTTAAAAATTGCTCAAAGATAAAATAAAATAAAGACTGAGAAAAAGGAAAGTCAATTAGCATGCATTTTCTTCATTTTACATATGTTGCACACGCATTGTTGCGTTTTTCATCTTTTGGTTTAAGCTTATAAATCAATGATTAGGTATCGGATAAGCTCTTGGAAGGAAGAGAAATGGAATTCTATAAATGGGATGGAGATGCACAAGAATTGCTTAGAGGTGTTCGTGAGAAGCTTAATGCACTTGGAGAGGCAAGTCCATATAATTTGTTTTATTGACATGCTTGTAGCTATGAATGTGTGATGTTCTTTTTATTTATTTATTTATTGTGTTCAGCACTGGACAAGAGATGAGAAAAACAAATGCTTAAGAGAAGCAACGAAAGCATTTCGTTTTCTGGGGCAGATTATGCGGCTAATCATATTGTAAACCAACCTTTTCAGGTGATTGACCAAATATAATTGGTATATCCTTTAATTTGCATTTGTTTGTTAAAAAAGTATCGTACTTTGTCATGGTTGTGTCAAGATTGATTTCCTACTTTGAGTGATTGTCCATTTTAACCAAAACCCAAACATCCTTTCATTTTTAACAGGTGGATTACTGCATGAGGCTAGACCCATCGCATTGCTGCGATTGATACAGAACAGGAGCTTCAACTGCATCTTGCAACTGAGGCACAATACAAATAGTGCTCATCGGTAGTGACCAAAGATTTGCTGCTATAATCACCGGGTAAAGGCCCCAGAAGACGTATCATCGTCGTCGTGGATTCAGTAATGTGTTGGATGAAGAAAACATGTTTTACACATGTTTCAAGTCCTCGTTTATCTTTAACAGGGAATAATGTATTTTGGAGTGATTAATGATTATATATGTAAAATCTTGTTCACTTTAGAAAGAATGCTATTATTTGTATTAAGATTCCATATCATATCATTTCAGTTGGCCAGTTCAAACTCTAAATTGTTTTGTTTCTTTATTTTTCCTTTTTTCTTTTTTTGATAAAGTTCATTTTTACTCTTATTAAATAGAAAAATTATTTTTTTTAACATATGATTGGGTCATGAATTCTACTTTTGATGAATAATAAGCTAAATATGTTTTCATTTTTTCTTATTCTCAAATATGAAAGTGTATCTTTGTTTAACAGGTTTGTTTCCTGGTGAGGTCATTTGCGGTACCTGGGAATCATTTGGGTCAGTAGAGCCATGGTTTTAGGTGGCCTTATGGCCCGGTAAGTCAATACTTGAAAAAATGGCTGAAGAGAAAATTTCAATCACATTAAATAATTTGTTCTTATGGTACAATGTATTTATCTTATGGTGTGAACAGTCAGTTGACATACCAGTTGTCACGTGTTAGTTTATACATTATGCTATCAACTGATTTTATTTTTATTTTTATTTTCTTCTTGTCAGGTCACCATTATTACTCCCTTCAATTTTCCTTTAGAAATTCCAATGCTTCAGTTGATGGGTGCTCTTTATATGGGTAACAAGCCGCTTCATAAAGTCGATAGTAAGGTAAGTTTGTTACACGTGGAGATTTTAAACTATTAACTATTTGTTTTTAAATAGTGCATCTATATGATAAACGCTATACTTTTATAAACTCTAATAAATATTGTGTTTCTGGTATTCGAAGGTCTGTGTGGTTATGGAACAAATGCTTTGATTATTCCATGAGTGTGGGTTGCCTTTGACGGATGTTTATTTCATAAACTCTGATGGGAAAAGCTTCTCTTGGAAATCAAACAAAAAAAAAAAAAAACAACTTCAGGTTTGATTTTGTGTTAAATTGTAGGGTCATTTGTAATATTTCTTTAAATATCATTGGGATTTTTGAATTATAATTTTTCTTATGAGGAAAAAAGATATGTGGGTTCTTCTGTAAGTATCCCAAATTTAAGTTTTTCAATTTTCTTTTTAGTTTTCTAGGATTCTTCTATTAGTTTTTATTTACTATTAGTTTTCCTTCGGGTTTTTTAGTTTTGTAGTTTTTAAGGTTTTTTTTTAGTTTTATAGTTTTTTCATTTTCATTTTTTGGGTTCCATTTCATTTATTTTTTTGGGTATTTTTTACCTTGTGTTTTATGTTTTTCTCTAGGGAGTCGGCTGAAAATTGTTTTGTCCCAATGCGGGATTTTTCAAAGATGCTGTGTTTGAGGACCCTGCTATAGTTTCTGCTGGCCAGGCTTCTAAATCATGGGACGATGCCGAAGAGGAAATAGGAGATGCTAATGCTACCGATGAAACTGGCTCAGCTCTGGATAATGCTTCCAGAGGATCAGTGCGCGAAAAATGAAGTCTTCTCATAAGAAGCTGTCCAAGTGGCTACAATCTAAAGCTGCTAATGGACTGGTCAGCTTTCATTTTTCCTTTCCATCGACTAAAAATTTTCATTTAAAGCCTATGTTTTTTCTTTGAAAAGGTTTCCCTTTTTTCCCGTCGAAATTATAGCATTATGTATTGTATTGAATAATATGGATCAGTTTCATGTTAGGGTTGAGTTTCATACTGCCTGAGTTTTTAGTCACTATGTTTAGTTAAGGGCTTTCGAAACCCTGATTTGGATTTCCTTTTAAAGCCAAGGTTTTTGAAATCCTAAACCTAAAACAGACCTATTAACCTATTTAACTTAAATTTTCCCCAACTAAATTTTTTTTTATACTTTCACTTTTATAATACAATTTGGGTGTCAAATTGTGGATCTCGGGGAGGATATATATACATTATCATAAGGTTCTCATAAACTTATTTAGTCCTTGTAATCTTGTCACCGGATTTTTGCCTTTATGGGAGTTAAGTTGTGTTTTTTGGCTTTTCAAAAATTCTCTTTATACTGTAGTTTCTGTTGACATTTAAGAAGCTCATGTCTGATTTACTGCTGCAGGAAGCTGCATTCCAGCACGATGATGAAAGTATTGAGAACGATGTTGAGGTGGAATTAGAGTTTAATGTAAAGCTTCAAAAGGATTTCTAATTCGGCTTTGCTTTGCCTTTTCTTTGACATTTAGTTGATCTGTATGTACCTCTCTTTGGCACTCGGATACAATGTAAAATATTTTTTTAAGTATATTGAATGCTTTTGTTAACATATGTTGATTAATTTAAATTTTCATGAAATATGAATCAAATTTCAATAATTTGGTATTTATAGTTTGGGACGAGAATCGGTAAAATAGAATGGGAAATTAATTCTTTTTTTTAATTATTATTTTAGAATCTAGATGTGTAATACTTCAACCGATGTTAATGTTCTCTGTGTCAGCGACATCTGTTCCTCAAGAAACCGATGTTATACCTCAGTATTATTGGTGACGCTTCTTCCTAAGAAGCGCCACCCGGTTTCTTTTTAAGCGGCGGTTATCAGCTAAGAACCGCCACTCGGTTCGGTTTTTGGCGTCTATTTCGACCGAATTTCAATATTTTTGGTGGCGCTTCGAACTAAGAACCGCCACCCGGCGCCTCTTTTAAGCAGCGGTTTGAACCGTCGCCCGATTTTTTTTACTTTAAGCGTCGGTCGTATAAGAGGCGGTTCAAAACCGCCTCTATAGACTGTTTTGAACCGCCTCTAATCCACTTTTTTCCACTAGTGAATTGTGCAAGTATAAAATAAATTTTCCACTAGTGAATTTTGCAAGTATAAAATATTATTTATGTATTAATATATCCATAAAATCAATTTTTCTAATTAAAAAATAAAATAAAATAAGAAACCCTTATCCCTTCCTCTCCCCTCTCTCGATCCATCTCTCCTCTGAACTCGATTTCGGCAAGAATGGCAAAATGGACACCGAGAAAACCCAACAGAGGCAAGGCTCCGAAGAAGCAGCCGGCGACTAGGGCGGCGAGGAAATCTGCTCCGACGACTCACCGAGGAAGCAGCTGGCGACTAGGGCGGCGAGGAAATCTGCTCCGGCGACTGGAGGCATCAAGAAGCCCCATCGCCCCAGGCCAGGGACGATTGCGCTCCGTGAGGTCCGCAAGTACAAGAAGAGACAAAGTTCAAAGCAGACCAGGTTCGATTACATCCCATCCCATCATATCCAAAATTTGTAGAAATCGAAACAGATGACCGCACGCGACTCGGCCATTAGATTGCCGTTCTCCGCCGACGGAGGCTCCCTCCGCCCTTTCACGGCGGTAATTGACGTCTGCTCCCCAGTTGATGGCTGCCGGGGTTCAATTGCAGCGCCGACGAACCCTACTAGGGTTAAACCGGACTGGTATGCCTTCCGTTTCAAACTAGCGACGAAGAAGAGGATGCTGATTAGGACGGGGATGATGGTTAGCGTTCTTTTCCCCCTTCTTTTTTTTTTTTTCCGGTTTTGCACATGGTTTTTTAGGTTTAATTGTTGGGTTTTGTTGGCTTGATTTGGGGATTTATGTTTTTCTATGCAGCCAAGGTTAGATTACTTTCTTCCTGGCGTTTGGGTACCTCATTGGATGGTACGTTTTTAATTTTGTTGCTGCTTCTTTTTTTTTTCTTTTTTTTTGAATCGTTTGCTATATTTCATTCTTTGCGTTGCTGTCGACTGAAGTAAGGTAGCTTTTGGATTTTTTTTTTCTTTTGTATTGTTTGTTTGATATGGATGTGATGTTTGGATTTCTGAAAGGTTCAATTTCTAGAGTTGTTTGATTTTACATTTTGCAATTGTGTGTAATTAGTATGGTGTTGGTTTAAAATAAAAGGGAAACACTTGTTTTCTGAATTTGGAAACTACATAGATTTTAATTCCTTTAGGAAAAACTCTCTGGCCACAACCTCAAAGAAACGAAATCAATCCAGAGAACAAACAGGAAAGCACATATGAATCGAAATATGATGTGTCAGAGTGGGGTTTGTTGTGAAGTCATATATCATGTTTGTTTTATTATATTTCGCTATGCTATTGTTACTTGCTCGCCTGAGTGCATTCTGCCTGCATGTTTTTTATTTGAATTATTTATCCTTGTATCCCCACGGTATGTAGTTTGTCTTTGGTATCTGCACTAAATGTTTGTGAAGTTTCATATTTTTATGTTTCTATGTTGCGAAGAACTAAGCAAGTATTTTGTATTGACAATCCTGTGTGCGACCTAATACCCGTTAGATGTGTTTCGTACTATGATTGACTTGCGTAATGCGTTATTTTCGTTTGATTTTTTTTAACTCTCCGAGTGCATTGTGTATGTGCAGCATATTGATAAGCTTCTAGTAGGGATGTGCACTGTCCCTTTTTMKTWWWAAAAAAAGTGAATAATTACAAAATTACCCCAAAAGCTTAGTCTAATTACAAAAAACCCTGAACTTTAAAATTACATACATCACCTTGATGTTTGTGAAAAGAGGCATGTATGTAGTAAATGTTTTTTTTTTTATTTTGTTGTTGTTTTTGAATTTTTTTTTTTGTAATTTTGGGGGGTAATAAATTCTAAGTGGAATCTTAATGAGAAATCTTGACATCTAATCACAACCCAAATTTTAATTTCCAATTTTTACTTAAAAAAAGGGGTAAAAATTTAGATTTCCAGCAGTAGGTATATCCCTTTTCTCAATGTTTGCATTTTTACCAATGATTTTTGGTGTGAAAAAGGTGGCATTCATTCCATATATCACAGCCGGTGACCCTGACCTTTCGACTACCGCACAAGTACTGAAGGTGCTCGACTCATGCGGCTCTGATATTATTGAATTAGGAATGCCTTATTCGGATCCTCTAGCTGATGGCCCTGTTATCCAGGTATGAAAAAGTGTGGTTAAGGGTAATCTCAAGATAAAAATTATTTAAACAATCTTAGCAGCATTTTTGTGATTTGATGCCGATTTATTATTATTATTATTATTATTATTATTATTATTTTTATTTTTATTGTTGTTGTTGTTTTCTTTGCACAGGCTGCTTCTACACGCTCATTAGCCAGAGGAACCAACTTTGACAATATCGTTGAAATGTTGAAGGAAGTAAGTTGTTGTTAATTTCCCTTTTTTCTTTGTAGCCATAAACATAAGAAACAATGAGAGTGGTTGTCAGTTTTCCAAAAAAAAAATTTTTTTTTAAGTTTTTCTTAAATGTAGTTTTTCTTAAATGGAGAACTTCATGACCACCTTGAACGATACTGGAGTACATGGTAATTAATTGTCCTCACACTTGCTTACATTCTTTAATATAATGATGAAAATTTATCTTATTTTGCAAGCACCACCATTTTTTGATGTTTTAGTCTGTTCAACAAACATCCAATTTTTCACGTGGCTTATTATTTAATTGATTGCTTAATTTTATTCGTATGCTACTATTGTTTTTAATACATTCTTTCTAATTGTATCGAGGACTTCATTATTTTTCAGGACTTATTGTGCCGGACGTGCCTCTAGAGGAGACCGAGATATTGAGAACTGAGGCTAATAGAAAAAATATAGAACTGGTTGGCTTTCGTTTCCCAGTAAAGATTTAATTCCTAGTTTGCATTCTGAAATCCAGTTTATCAGGCCATTTTGCCAGTATATGTTTGTTATGTTGACTCACCAGCTTTAATTATTGGTACTAAGGAAAATACCAACAAAATTTTGAGTTTTTTTTTTTAAATTACACTTGAGATGTTTTGACCTGTGCAGTTATTTATGGCTTTGGTGTATAGTATTTTTGGCTCATCGCATGATTTATTCTAAGCCTGATATTTCAGGTACTGCTCACTACGCCCACTACTCCAAATGCACGAATGAAAGCCATTGTTGAAGCTTCAGAAGGATTTGTCTACCTTGTGAGACTCCTATTTTCCTCTTTTTTGTCCATTATAGACATAGGCCTATCATCTGATATTACAGAACTGAAAAATAACGAAAAATATTATTCCTCTTCTATTTCTTTGACCCATAGTTCAAAAAACACGAACAGAGTTAGACTAGTAGATTTATTTATTCCTCTTTTATCCTTTTTTTTTTTCAAATACTAACAGGTGAGCTCGGTCGGAGTCACTGGAGCACGGGCATCCGTCAGTGGAAATGTTCAATCACTTCTACAGGAAATTAAGGAGGTAAATATTTATTATTTTGCACCACAAACTGTAAATATATTTAGTAGCTTTATTTTATTTATTTTAATTTTTAAATTTTTTCCCTTCCTTTGTTTAGGCATCAAATAAGCCAGGAGCAGTTGGTTTTGGAATATCAAAACCTGAGCATGTAAAACAGGTAATGATATTTGTTAGACATCAACTATTTTCAACCTAAGTATTTAATATGAAGAAAAAAAATCAGAAGGATTGGAACTGAAGTTGATTTCACATTGATCTCATATGCTTTGTATTTTTTTTTAAACGTTATGTTTTTTTTCTTAAACTATGATGAACAGACCCTCGAGCATGTTCGCGATGCGGGCATAAGCAGCGTATTCTGATTCAAGTGCGAACTTCTTTTCGACGCAGGAGATTTGTGAACAACCCTCGAGCATGTTCGCGATGCGGGCATAAGTGTCTGTTCAGGTGATCCCGTCAGCACCTGTTTACTTGTTAACTCTTTATGCAAGCATATACATAACTCGGTGGCATGTTGTTTTGATACCCATTTTTTATGAGCGAATATCAAGTTTTGCTTACAATTTGATTTAATTGAAATTTGAAAACAGGGGGTGGGGTGATTCTGATTTTGTAAAAGTGAATTTGGTATTTTTATAAATAATGAAAGTATATTTTGGCATTCTTATCTTTTTTTTTTCATAATTCTAAAATATAATCCGTATCCTTTATAATAGGAGTAATTTCAGTGATATAGCTGATCATGTGAGTGGTTTTAGCGATATAGCCATTGTGATTATAAAGGAATAAATGAGTTGCAAAATTCTTTTCTTTAATTTTGGTACACCCATTTTTATGGAGAGAGAGTATGGGAGAAGGCAAGTGAAGAAGAAGACTCTAGGGGTGAAGAACCTTGGGTTTAGGGACATCCCCTTCAAATTCAAATTCATAAATTCCCATTCATTCACCCACAAATATTAAAATATACTATATATAAATCATAACTTGCTTTGTCAACACACTGTCCTACTTGATTTTGCTTGCCTCATTCACTGAATCCACCCTTTTTTCCATTCACCCTCTTTTTTGCAATGCAATGTTTAACTTGATATATAAAAGGATAGTTGCTATAGGATTTAATAGTGGGAGAGTTGAAAAAATTTACAGTTTCCCCTTTTTTTTGCGAACAATAATTTAGTTGCTCAAAAGTGCTTTTTGTTTGTGATTTTTAATTTATGGCATGTAGGTATTCCCATGATCCTGAGAATTTTTCCTGAGACACGTAATTATTTCGTTAGAGTGCTGATAAAGCCAGTCCAAGCAGGATGAAAGATGTTAGGGTGTGATTTAGCAGCAGTCTTGATGCTATCTTTGAGTAAGTAGTGACGCGAGAGAATGTACAGAAATTATTTACTTTTCTTCGTATTGAGTAGTTATCTAGTTGAATAGAGGAGAGCCAAATTGTTATATATTCCCACCCCCTTCTTAGTGTAAACTCATTAATTATTGTGATTAATGATTATTATGTGATTAATGACACGTGTTGTTTGATCTTGGGATTATATAAATGAAATGTGTTTTGTGAATTAAATAGGTAATAAAATTGTAATATATGAGCAGGTGCCTGCTTTCATTTAATTTTTTTAAAATTTTTTTCTACTTTCTAGAACGGTTATTCAAAAATCCGTTCTGGAAAGTAAACTTTTCAGAATGCCTGTTTTAGAGACGTTCTCCAGAACGTCTATTTTTCGCGACGTTCTCGAAAGTATACTTTCCAGAACGTCTGTTTTAGAGACGTACTCGAAAATGTATTTTCGAGAACGCCTGTTTTTTCAGCCGTTCTGGAAAATATACTTTCCAGAACGTCCCTTTTTCCGGCGTTCTCGAAAGTACATTTTCCAGAACGTCTTAAAAAAGGACGTTCTGGAAAGTACTTTCCAGAGTTGCCTAAGAATTCGAAAAGTCTTCTCTCTTGTATTTCTTTTAATTTAGTGGGTCATTCTCTGGAAAGTACTTTCCAGAGTTGCAAAACTGATTTTCTAGAACGGCTGATATTTTTTTAAGAACATTTTCCAGAACACCTTAAAAATGGACGTTCTGAAAAGTATATTTTCCAGAACGTCTTAAAAAAGGACGTTCTGGAAAGTACTTTCCAGAGTTGCAAAACTGGTTGCAAAACTGACTAGAAAACTGACTTTCTAGAACGGCTGATATTTTTTTAAGAACGTCTCTGACAAACTGTTCTTGAAAGTCTGACAATCAAGAACGCCCTGCTGAAGCGTTCTTGATTGTCAGACTTTCAAGAACAGCTCCATACAGAACGCCTCAACAGGGCGTTCTTAATCTGCCGAAACAGGCGTTCTTAAAAGCTGTTTATGCACTAGTGATATTTGGAATTGAGAAAGTAATATTAAAAAAAAAGAAAAGAAAAGAAAATAAATATAGGATTTGACCAAGGAATATTAGGGGATTAAACTAAATATACAGTGAGTTTTTCCATGGTTAATCTTAAATCCCAAGTTCAAGCAAAAAATGAGTTGAGATATGGAAATCTTGAAACTATTATTATTATTTTTTTTTACAAATAAGCAATAACAAAATCTACTCCAATCTCTATGTTCCAATAAGTTTCAAGGATCAACACTTTTTTCTTTCTTACGAGAAAAATAAACATAACATTGTTAAGGTGATAAAGAGCTATAATACTTTACAACAATAATATTGATTATCATAAAAACCAAAAGAAATATGAACAAACTAACTAAACCGACATTGCAATGAAAACTATCTTTGTTGCTTACACACTTGACTATATAAAACAATGTGAAATCTCATTGCAGACCATTACCACGACCAAGAGCATAAACCATTACAAAGAAAATGAAAACAAATACCGACTCACACATAATTATACACTTGTGAGTTACCTCTCTTGGTTCACTAACAAATGTTACCACAAAAATATACATGATAATGGTATAGTTAGAATAGCTGCATGAATTCTGAACAATAATACATTGAAAGGTTTAACGATCTATATTTATAAATAAGCATTTCATAATATATTCAATGAACAATTTTCATTAAAAAATATGAAAACTAAACAACTCAATATTTTTCCCTAAAGCTTTCATTCAGAGTCCAAAATCAAGGATGGTAACATATATGCACTTTCAGACCAATCAAATTGACCACAAACATAGTAAATATGAATTATAAGCGATAGATATCAATAGTAATCTTAAATGCAGTCAAACAATAACCTCCTCTTCAAAATATTCTTCTTATTCTTTAGAAAAAGAAGACTCTTTTTTCTTCTTGACATTCTTTTTTGGTACCTTGGCTTCATTTCAAGTTTCACATGATAAAGTAGTATCTAAAATTCAAACTCTTCAGGTTCTAAGTTGTAGGGAAAACAAAATATGATAAGGTTATAATCATAACATTCCATAGAAAAAGTATAGTCAAATTGACTAAACACTTTCATGAGCCTAGCTTATTTGTCACAGACGAAGTCTAGCATCATGCAATGCCATCAATAAATCAAGATGCAATAAAAAAAAGAAAAAAAAAGTATCGGGCACATATTTTCATAACCAATCATTTTTCTTGAAGTAATAGCAGAAAGAGGCTATACAAGAAGAACAAATAAGAAACTTAATTTAGCATTAATGGTGTGTATATTATTTCTGATTTTTCTTGATGATTACAAGCAATGAGGTTCAACATATATATAGAGCTGCATCCTAAGAACAATCTAGAATCACTATACACGTGTCTAACATCCAATGGTGGGCACATGATCCCAAATAAATCGGTTGAGCCACCTGCAATCTCTGGCCACACAGCTCGATTTTGTCCTTTGTGACCGTTGCAGCTCCCTCAAATCTCAGCCAAGAGTTTACTGGTTTGTCTTCTAGCTGGCAGCTGTCATTCCCTTCATCTGCATCATGCCATGCATGTTCATGCACATCATGACATGCATTTTTTCCAATATGCCCCCTCAATTCTGTGCTGGCTTCAGTAAACACTCCTAATTTGTCTCTAAGCCTGTCAAAGAATTGTCCTACCAAAGGTTTGGTCATAATGTCTGGAACTTGATCTATAGCTGGAACATGCCTGACAGTTATTACTTTCTTCATCACTTTCTCCCTTATGAAGTGCAAATCAAGTTCAAAATGCTTGATTCTATCATTGCTCACAAGATTAGAATAAATGGAGATAGCTCCAAGATTATCCATTCACACAACACTAGGCTTGATCTGTCCAATCCTTAGTTCTTGTAATAAGGACCTTATCTATAGTATTTCACAGGTTGTGATAGCCAAGCTCCTATATTCAGCTTCTGTGGAAGACCTTGAGACAGTAGGCTGTTTCTTTGCTTTCCATGAGATAAGATTTCCTCCAAAGAATTCGCATGATCAAGATGTTGATCTCCTATCATCTATATCAGATTCTCAGTCTGCATCCGCATAAGCCACCACATCAAGGTTATTGCATTTGCTCAATTTCAGTCCATACTCCATAGTTCCACTCAGATATCTGATTATCCTCTTCACAACCTTCCAGTGCTTATCTAGAGGATTCTGCATAAATCGACTTACTTTATTAACAGCAAAGCTGATGTCAGACCTGGTTAATGTAGCATATTGCAATGCACCAACAATTTGTCTGTAATGACTTGGATCCTCTATTAGTTGGCCAGAAAATTTGGAAAGAGGAGGAGTGACCATCATTGGATACCTAACACCCTTTGCCCCCTTTATTCCTGCTCTTTCAATAACTTCTTGAATGTATTTCTTTTGCTTGAGAAGAAGGCCATCTGGTGTAGGAACATCCTCAATTCCTAAGAAGTAGTGCAATGAGCTTAGGTCCTTCATGGAAAAATGTTTTCTCAAACCACAAATCACAGCATCAATTTCAGTATCCTTACTCCTTCTGATGATTATATCATCAACATAAGCCATTATGATGGTGCAAGAATCTGTTCTATGCCTGATGTATAGGGATGCATCTGACTGAGAGGTGAAAAACCCAATGGAGATGAGGGCATTACCAAATTTCCTTGACTAAGCCCTACTGCCTGTTTCAGGCCATATAAGGATTTCTTCAGCTTGCAGACCAAATGAGGGGAATTCTTGTCTTTAAAACCAGGTGGCTGTTTCATGTAGATGTCTGAGTCAATATCTCCATTGAGGAATGCATTGTCTACATCTAGTTGCCTCATTTTCCATCCTTGAGTTAAACACAAGGACAAAATGATCTTGATTTTGGCTGGCTTCACCACTAAGCTACAGGTTTCATTATAATCGAGGCCAGCAGACTGAGTGTATCCTTTAGATACTAGTCTGGCTTTGTATCTAGCTACTGATCCATCTGAGTTTCTCTTTACCTTGAATATCCACTTTGAACCAATCAACTTTCTATCAAGAGGTGCAAGTACAAGATCCCAAGTGTGATTTTTTAAAGAGCTTGGTGTTCAGAAGACATTGCCTCTCTCCATTCTGCAATGCATATAGCCTCCTCAACTGATTTTGGCTCAGTTGCATCTTGCTGCAGCACTGTGTTATATGTCTTGGGCTTGCAAATTCCTAATTTTGATCTTGTCTGCATATGATGTGTACCTGTAAGAGAATGAGTTCTAGGAGGATTGTTAGTGACAAGAGGTATATTTTCTTGCCCAATAGGTAAATCTATAGTGATTTGACCAATGGGAATACTGGTGGATTGTGAGGAGGTATGGGAGGAATGGAGGGAGATGAAGGACTGTGTGAGGTATTGGGAGATGGATGTGGGATATTGAGATATGGAGTGTCTATGATAAGTGGTGATGATGGTGTAGTTGGGAAAGAGACTATAGTATCTGTGATATGTATCAATGGTGCAAAGGTAGAAGGTGTATCTATATCAGGAGAGGGAGGTTCAGACTATGTAGTTTTTAAAGGGGGATTTAGTTTCCTGGAACTGAACATGTCTTGTGATTATGATTTTATTAGAGGGAAGTAGAACCTTGTAGCCCTTGTGGTAAGGGCTGTAGCCAATGAAAACACTAGGCTGGCTTTTGTACTCAAGTTTGTTTTTGTTGTAGGGCTTTAGTAATGGAAAACACAGACACCCAAAGTTTCTGAGATGAGAATAGTCTGGCCTGTTGAGTGATGGCTTCATGAGGTGACTTGAAATTTAGTAATTTGTTTGGTATTAGGTTTATAAGGTAAGTGGCACTGATAAAGGCTTCATTCCAATATCTGAGAGGTAAATTTGAATGAGAGATCAAGAATAGGGCAACTTCAATGATATGCCTGTGTTTTCTTTCAGCCATCCCATTTTGTTCTGGGGTGTAAGGATAGTAGAATATGTGTTTTATTCTAGCTTGATCTAAAGTACTCTTAAGACCAATGAACTCTCCACCTCCATCAGAAGAAAGGTCTTGATGGAGGTACCAAACTGGTTTTCTACAAGGTTTTTGAAGTGTATAAATGCAGCTTTAGCATCAGACTTGGCCTTAAGTAAATAAATCCATGTGTACCTAGATGCATCATCAATAAAGCTAATGTAATACCTAAATCCATTATAGAAAATGATAGGAGATGGTCCCCATACATCATTGTGAATGATATCAAGAATGTTGTTGTTGTGATGCATAGATTTGGAGAAATGAAGTTTGTGCATTTTTTATTTAAGACAGTCAACACATATAGAATAATCATTTTTATTCAAAACAGGAAGATTACAATGTGTGAGAGCTTTCTTTACAATATCCACTGAAGGGTGACCTAATCTAGTGTTCCCTTGGTTTATTTCTGAGCTCTGTGAAGTTCACACTTGATTGAAAATTGGGAATGTGATGATTCTAATTTTGGGACAATTTGAAGTGGTAAAATCCATCCTTAAGGGTCCCTCTGAGTAGAACTGCCTGTGACACTTGATCCTTCACAAGACAGAAAAGAGGGTGAAATTCAAAGAACACACTATTGTCTTTAGCAAACTGTGAAACACTAAGCAAGTTTCTGGTAATTTTGGGAACATGTACGAGATTGTTTAGTTTGAAGGAACTTGAGTGATCAGGTCCATTCACTATAGAGTTACCATAATGAGCAATAGGTATAACTGTTTGAATACTCTCTGAGCCCTTGTCACTGGCCATGTTCAGGTTGGAAAGCTCATATGTGAGGTGATTTGTTGCTCCAGAGTCTGGATACCAATAGTCATGCCCTATCTCAGTTTCTCCAAAACTTGTCAAGTTATCCATAAGATTTCCACCTGAGTGTTGTCCTTGCTGATTCTTGTTTGCTGTGTTCACTTGATAGTTGGAGTTCATCTGGAAATTATAGTCAAATCTGTAGTAACATTTTTCTGCAGTGTGGTTATTGTAACCACATATTTGACATCTAGGCCTGTTGGAGCCAAACCTTCCTCCTCTGCCTCTATTACCTCTACCAGTGCTGCCTCTTCCTCTATTTCCTTGAAACTGATAGTTATTTCTGCCTCTTCCCCTTCCTCTATTTCCAGAATAAGACATCTGTGGGGTGAGGTTAGCAATGAAATGTGCATTTTCTATCTCACCAAAACCTTCAACAGTTTCAATCCTATTCTCAAAACTCAGCAGCATAGAGTATGCTTCCATCATTGTAACCTTTTCATATCTAGTAGTGATAGAGACAATAAGAGGGTTGTATTCAGCTCCTATACCATTTAACAAGTACATAATCTGATCACTATCTTTAATCTTTTCACCAATGGAACCCAACATATAACAAATGGACTTGATTTTGTTAAAGTAGTCCTTGATCTGCAAATTTCCTTTCTTAAGAGACTGAAGTTGAAGTTTAAGTTGCATAATTTGGCTCGGTTGTATCTGGAAAAATTTATTCTCAAACAACTCCATATTTCACTAGCAATATTGAGATCAACAGTTGTAACTAGGACACTTTCACTTAGAGAAGATAACAACCAAGAGACAATCAATTGATCCTGTTTCATCCACTTCACATACTCAGGGTTAATAGCTATACCTGCTGAAGAACCTTCATGGATTACCCTGTCTGGGATGCTCTGTTCCTCCTTGATGAATTCTTTAAGCCCATATCCTCGTATGGCTGCTAACACTTGTTGTTCCCACAGAAGAAAATTGCTATCATTCAGTTTGATGCTCACAAGTTGACTCTGCAGCTGCACAGGCTCCATAACTCGAGCTGCAGTCAAATCTGGGTTTGATTGTCCCGGAGTAGCCATAAAAAGGGAAACTTTAATAGATCTAAAGTGGATGACAAAATGGATCAGAGACAGGATCAACCCTCTCTGATACCATCTGGAAGTAATAGCAGAAAGAGGCTATACATGATTACAAGCAATGAGGTTCAACATATATATAGAGATGCATTATAGGAACAATCTAGAATCACTATACACGTGTCTAACATCCAGTGGTGGGCACATGATCCCAAATAGATCAGTTGAGCCACCTGCAATTATTTCTGGCCACACAGCTCGGTTTCGTCCTTTGTGAACGTTGCAGCTCCCTCAAATCTTAGCCAAGAGTTTACAGGTTTGTCTTCTAGCTGGCGGTTGTCATTCCCTTTATCTGCATTATGCCATGCATGTTTATGCACATTATGACATGCATTCTTCCCAATAATTTTGACATTTTGCATGGTGCAACATACTCCAATCATTTTCCATAATCAAAGGAATAATTACAAAAATATTGCATAACTGGTCATTTTGACATTACATAGTGCGTATGAATAAATTTACCTTAAACCTTCATTGTTTCTTGGTGATGAATTGATAGTATTTAATAATTTGACTTGGGGTGGATTTATAATTTTTGTTTTGTCCCAGGTAGGGAGCTGATTTATAGGCACTTGTTCCATAGCCTCGGTGATGAAGTGGGGTTATTATCACATTCAGATTATCTCCTGTCAAAGTAATTTCTTTTCATTGAATTACACATAATGTCACGTGGTACATTAAATCTGGAAATATTTTCACAACTAATAGAATTTCAGTCATGCAAAATTTTAAAAACATAAGGGCTATGATTCTGAACCAATAAGGCAAGAAAAAACACAAAATATAATAAATCAAAAATATTTTGTGAAATCTTCTATTGTGAGGATAATAATACAACATCACAGATACACAATTCAAATATATGTGAAAGTTTTGAAGGTCTTCAATAAATTGTATGAACGTTGATGTCAATAATAATGTTGAAACATTACCACTAACATAAAAGCAAAATAATAAAACAAGAATGATATTTGCCTGTGAGTTAAAACAACTCACAGAACGCAACCGTAAGCAAAAAATTATATTACTAGAAATGTTTACAGATCCAACAAAATGGATTCTAGTAATATTACAAAAAGAACGAAAAATGAAATTGCTCCTAAAAATTCTTCTCGTTCTAAACAGTGTGAACTTCGAAGAATAAGCATAAATGGAGCAGAAATAAGATAGTGATAATTCTGATTTTCTCTTCCTTGTTTTAATGATCTTTCCAAATGAAAACGCCAAGCACTTGTAGTACCACTTCCTTGAAGGAGTCCTTGTTCCACATAACAAGGTCTTGATAATTATCTCTTAAGTTGTTTAAGAGACAAGGACTCCTATGTCTACTAACATCCTAACCAACACTAGAGTCATAGACAGACAAATATACTTAACATTAAATAATAATTAATAGGATTAAATTAACGTAAGCTATAATCCTATCAATCTCCCTCTTTTGCCTGTCTGGACAAAACAAGAGGAAATATATCCCCCTGAATAAACACCAGTGGAGACTCCCCCTGAATTGCTAAGCTGCAGAAATGTTAGTAGAAATAACAGTAACACTAGTACTAGCAAGGTCTGAACCAACAACAGAAAATAATGTTTCAACCAAACAAAAGAAAAACAGACAAATTGTTCAAAAACACTCGGGTTTAGAATAATCAGGGTCATTCAGGAAGTGTGCGCCGTTCGAGTCCTCCGGGACCGACGCGGAATCAGCATGGTGTCATCTTTATCCTCATCCTCATGTATAGCATCCACCTTCTGATTTCCTTTGTCCACCACCGTGGCAGTAGCAGCAGCCTCTCCAGACACAGCCTCTCCTCCAGGGACAGTCTCTCCCCCTTTTTGTCCAGATCGCAAAAGGAGTAATTTGGATAAGAAATCGCGCGTCCTCTCCAAACCAACTAAGTGAGACCGGGATCCGGCAATATGCTGATCAATCAAGCGCAAGTGAACCTGAAAATTAGACACAAGAACAGGAATGGAGGAACGAGTGTGAGTCCCTGTGTTAGTATCACCGAGACCAACATCAGGAGAAACTGTGGCGGAGTTCACATCTTCATCATCCGAGAATTCCAGCGGCAGGTTTATAACACGATGCGTGCCGTCAAAGTGCTTGTGGCTCAGTCCAAACAAGCCAGGCTCCCCGCTAAAATGATCATCGTTGTATTTTTGAAGACCCTGATCGGCAAGAATGGAATAGATGAGAGAGGGAAAGGGCAGACCAACTTTTGTAGCAGTGGTGTCGGCAAACTTCATCACGCAGTCAAACACGGTTTGGCCAAAGTTAAACCTCATTCCCTTCCCAATCTGGAACAACCCCTTGCCTTGTGACCACGTAACAGTAGTTGTATTAGTCGTCGGGACCCAATTGCACACTGCCATCTTGTGGAGCACGGAGTAGAGAGAAGTGAGGTGAGAGCTCAGAAACCTCTTCGGCCATTTCGTCATTTGCCCACCAGTCAAAAACTTGGCCACTTCATCGAAGTCGTCAACTGAGGCACCTTCATCATCATCCGTAGTGCCAAAGAACCTGTTTATCATAGAAAGAGTGAAAGAATAGATTTTTTCACGCACAAAGACCTTACCATACCGCTAAGACAGCTGATTAGAAAATGAGGGAAGCATGTTGGCATAAAATTCCAGAACAGCCTCCTGCAGATATGGCACTGCCGTGGTCACATTGGAAGTGAGCCCCTTCCTGCTCAGCAATTTGTTTAAATTTTTCTTCTCAAACATCCCGAAATCAACTCTCCTTTCTTCAATAAGCGCTCGGTTATTCAACCCGTTGTATCTCTCCTTGGCTTCACACGTATAGAAGAGAGGGGAATATGCACTGTCCACATCCATCTCTTGATCATTAGAATCTTCTCCTAGGTCAAATCTCCTCGATTTTTCCTCTTCAGTGGCACCGTCCACTAGACCTTCCTGTCCAGCTTCAAAGTCAGCATCATCTGAGTTGTCAGATGCAGTGGAGCCTGAAATTGAGACCTCTAGCGCAACAGTCTAATTGTTAGGATATGAGGGAGCATCTTCAAGAGAAGTGTCAGGCAGGGGTGTGCCAACATCCTCACTCACATCAGGCTCTCCTGCAGAAATCGTCCTTTCAGAGGACTGACTGGAGTCCGATGATGGTTGGTCAGGTGAGTGAGATGCATGAGCAGCAGTTTGAGGCACGGAATTTGAAGTACCCTGCACAGGAATAGGGATGCCCAACTTCAACAGTAAAGATGCCAAAGGTGCATCTTCATCAGCGAGAAAATCCTCCCCATCACCCTCCTTTAATTCTGAGTCTAGAGACACCATGTTCTAAAGAGTGAGACGCTTCCTCTTTGCTCGAGACGTGCACACCATTTCAACTTCTGAGGTAAGGAAAAATGGAGTGACCGGAATCTCCTCCTTCTCAGCTACTAGTCCCTCCAGTGGCGCATAGTCTTCATCGTTATTGTCATTCATGTAGTCAATGTCCTCCACAAAGGACATCCTGTTCAGCGGAATATTTCTGGGTCCACTGGACTGACTTTTGGTAACAGCCTCAGGCAAGTGACCTGGGTTAATCCCTCTCAACCGTCGAGAGCGCTTAAGCAGTGGATTTCCAATTCGCCCACACGTTTCTGCAATCAATTTTAAATTTGGTAGATTATTTACATCAATTTTGTTCCCGGGGTTACCTGGGAGAATCGCAGCATAGGGTTCTACGGTGTCACCAGCGGGCATCAGAACCATGGCAGTCGACAAATTTGATAGTGGCAGCGTCGCAGAAGGGACCCCGGTGTCAGGCCCTTGTGTTGGAGAAGAACCACCAACACATCCGCATCCACCACGGAGGGATTTCCGTGTTCGCCTCGAATATCGAGGGGAACGTACCTCGGAAGAGTGTCAGCAGCACCATTGTCCTCCGTCATCATCACCTTCTCTGTCTGAGAGCGGACAAACTTTCTTGGTACCTTGACTTTTCGTGGACTCATCTCTGATTAGAAATTAGGGTTTGCTTTGGTTGAGGGAGCTGAATGCGAAAGGGGTTTCATGTTGTGAATGCCTTTGATTTGTTCGAGTAGTGAATCTGACACACAAACACAACTTTAAACAAATCGTGAGTAGGTAAAAAGACAGATTTAGCATCAGGCCTGGAAAGCTTTGAAGTGACAGGCCCATTCTCCAAGCCCAACACATAAATACCCAAAATTAGGATAAGTACAACAGTGACTCAGATCCACAATCCTTTGATTATAACCCACTTGATAATAAGGCATCAAAAAGATAAAAAAAAATTTGAGTAAAAGAAAAACAGATTTTTGTTATGAGCATATCTTTTCTAAACAAAAACTTTAAGAGAAAAATTCACCAAACATGCATGTCCTAAATGTATGCCTCAAAGGAACGACCTAATAAAAAAAACCACATAACGTTCACAATGGAAGTGAAGTTTTGGTTCTTTGTGTGATGGCATTGGCACTGACATTAGGTCAACAAAGTCAATGAGCCAAAAATTCTTAACTCGGCGAATGACAACGTCATTTGTGTTTGAGGATATATGTGTCCGGGAGTATAGAGGATCTCCACTTAATCAGCATATTAACAGTCCATCAAGAAATCTTAAAATTTTGATTTCAGCATAATGGCGAGAAAAGAATAGTCATTTAAGAACGACTAGCTGGGACATCCTTCAAACTTTTTAATCCAAACTCTTATGCACACCGAGAGAAAACTTGTTTCTGCAAAAGTCAGCCCCCAATTGTTTATTCGAAACTGTCAGTCCCTTTTTCCTTCACATTCAAACCATCTTTGTTCCTGCAATTAGTGAGTTTGTGCAAGGACTATTTATATGTTATGAAAAGAAATAAAAAATGCATGTTGAAAATAGTATGCTGCAGCTAATGTTGCTAGAGGTGCTACAACATTTCCAGTAATAAAAATCAAAAAGCACATAAGCCGCGAGACTTCCTTAATCTGGAAAATCCCTCGTAGTCTAATGCTTTGGTGAAAATGTTAGCCAGTTGATATTCAGTTCCAATATGCTCAATACTCACAACATTTCTCTCAACCAAATCTCGAATGAAATGATGCCTGATATTTATGTGTTTTGTTCGAGATTGTTGTACATGATTCCTTGAGATATCAATTGCACTTAAGTTATCACACAAAATAGTAAGAACACCACTTTGTAACCCATACTCCTTTATCATCTGTTTCATCCAGAGCAGTTGGGTACATGCACTACCTGCATCCACATACTCAGCCTCGGCAGTTGATAATGACACACAATTCTGCTTCTTGTTGTACCAAGAGACCAGATTGTTGCCTAAAAAGAAACACCCACCTGTTTTACTCTTCCTATCATCAACGTCACCTGCCCAATCAGAATCAGTATATCCAACAAGATTAGAGTTAGTGTCCTTTGTATACCAGATTCCTAGATTGCAAGTTCCAGCTATGTATCTAATTATGCGTTTAAGTGCTTTTAGGTGAGTCTCTTTTGGATCAGATTGAAAACGAGCGCACAAACAGACATTATACATGATGTCTGGTCGACTCGCAGTTAAGTACAAAAGGCTGCCAATCATGCTATTGTATACAGTGTGATCAACACTTTAATTGGCATCGTCCCTCGATAATTTTTGGCTTGATCCCATGGGGGTCTTCATGTGTTTGTCATTATCTAGACCAAAGCCCTTCACCAGACTTTTTGCATAATTCGCCTGAGACAAGAAGATTCCATTTGTAAACTGTTTAATTTGTAATCCTAAAAAGAACGATAACTCACCTTCCATACTCATCTCAAAGGTAGTAGACATGCTTGCCACAAAGTCTTTGAGCAGTTCATCACAGTTAGAACCAAACACAATATCATCAACATAGATTTTAGCAATTAGTATCTTGCGATTGTTTTTTAAAATGAACAGAGTTTTATCAACTTCACCGCATTTGAAATTCATTTGAAGAAGATGTTGAGTGAGCCTCTCGTACCAAGCCCTAGGTGCTTATTTTAGTCTATAAAGGGCCTTTTTTAGTTTGAAAACGTAGTGCGGTCTGTGAGGATCCTCAAAACCCTTGGGTTGGTCAACATAAGCTCCCTCATTTAAAACACCATTTAAGAAGGCACTTTTGATATCCATTTGGTGAAGAGTAATGTTCAAGTGACAAGCAATTGCAATTAGTAATCTAATTGACTCAATTCTAGCTACGGGAGCAAATGTTTCATCAAAATCTATACCTTCTACCTGAGTATAACCTTAAGCCACGAGCCTGGCTTTGTTTCTTACTATATTTCCCAGTTCATCAGTCTTGTTTCTAAAGATCCACTTTGTTCTAATGACGTTTCCACCATATGGCCGTGGTACCAAGTCCCATACGTCATTTTTGGCAAATGGATCCAATTCTTCTTGCATGGAATTTATCCAGTATTTGTCGTTAAGGGCTTCCTCCACCTTCCTGGGCTCTATGGTGGACACAAAACAAGAGTAATTGGTTAGAGGACAACATGAAGCCATACATACACCAGTTTCACCATTTCCTTGAAATTGATTTGTTTCTTTCGTGTGCTTCTTTCATTCAAAGATCCAATGAATTGAGACATAGGATGATTCTTCTGTATCCTGGCAGATATATATCTCTGTCTAGAGATGCAGAGACTATCCCAACAGATTGGTCTTCATCAGAATCAGAGGTCTCACCATTGGTATCTTTCTGCACCTGCGATGTTGGTTCAAGTGTTGCAGTACTTTCAGTAACATTAGGTGCAGTTTCAGATATCTCCCTTGGAGTCAATAAGGGAGACGCTTGTGGACTTTGAATCAAATCACCCACATCATCCTCAACAGAATTTCCCGAGATGGCAGTAAGTTCATCGAACCTAACATTCACAGACTCAAGCATAGTACGAGTTCTTAGATTAAACACCCTATAAGTGTGGATATTTACTGAATATCCCAAAAAGACACACTTGTCTCTTTTAGAATCAAATTTAGTTAAGTGGGATCTATCATTCAATACATAGCAAATGCAACCGAAAATATGAAAGTATTTCAGGTTAGGTTTATTTCCAACCAGAAGCTTGTAGGTGTCTTACACGTCCCTGTCCTAAAATAGACTCGATTAGAAATATGACACGCTGTGTTAAGAGCTTCTGCCCAAAACCTTTTTGCCAGATTTTTTTGAAATTAACATGGTTCGAGCAATTTCTTGTAAGGACCGATTTTTACGCTCAACAATTCCATTTTGTTGAGGCGTAATAGGTGAGGAGAACTCGTGAGAAATTCCATACTTATCAATTTTTTTTGAAAGGATGTGTTCTCAAACTCTTTACCATGATCGGTCCTAATTGGGCCAATTTGCAAAGAAAACTTGTTACTGACACGTTTGGACAATTTTTGAAAACTTTCAAAGGTTTCAGATTTTTCTCGAAGAAACTCAATCCACGTGAACCAAGAGAAGTCATCAACAATAACAAATAAATATTTCTTACCTCCCATACTTTCTACCTCGATAGGACCCATAAGATCCATGTGAAGCAATTCCATGAATCGAGTGGTGTTGAAATGTTGGGTTGCTGGATGAGACACCTTGGTTTGTTTCCCTTTTAGACAGTCCCCACACATGGATGGCTTGTTAATGATCAACTTGGTAACTCCTCTTACTGCTTCTGACGTAACAAGTTTGCCCATCATCTTGTAATTTACGTGACTCATCTTTTGATGCCACAGTTCGGTCTCAGATGATTGCGTACTTTGACACCAGACCTTGCAGTTTACTTTGTAGCAATTATTTGTAGTACGAGTTCCAGTGAGAATGCAGCAATTTTTGTTGTCAAAGACTTCACAGGTGTCTCGGCTAAACTTTACATGAAGATCATCATCACAAAGTTGACTGACGCTTATAAGGTTGGCCGCAAGACCCTTGACAAGTAATACATTCTGAAGCTCAGGAAACCCTCCAACATTCAGAGTGCCTTTTCCTACAATCTCACCATGCGATCCTCCACCATACTAGACTTTGCCTCCTTTGTGCTGAACAATATTGATCAAGTGTTCAGCAGATCCTGTCATGTGTTTGGAACAACCGCTGTCAAAGTACCATGAGTCCTTAACTCCGGACTTTAGAGAGACATAGATCATGATGCACTGAGTGTCTTCCTTCTTTACCCATACCATTCTGTTTTTGCGAGTGGTGTTAGTCCTGATGTTGGGACATTTCTCCACTGGCATTGTTTTTCTTGAAGGAGAATCTCTCTCTGACTTGCGTTTCTTATAGAATGGTCTGATGTGGCCTGGTTTAGAGTAGTGATGACAGATGTAGGTACACTTTCTTCGCTTGATTTTGTTCGTAGAGACAGATCATTCGGAGGACTTGTCACCTTCTTTGACAAATACTAGACCCTCAAAGCCTATCCCATGTCTGACCATTATCCTAATAGACAAGACTTCATCAAGTTTGGTTGATCTAGTGTTGAGTTTCTTTAGTGTCATCATGGCAGAAGAGAGATCGCCTCTGGTTCTATCCAGTTCCTCTTCGCGTTTGGTCAGGAGAGCCTCTAGACGCAATACCACGGATTGTTGTTCTTTGTCTGCTCGTGTCAGTCTCTCATTTTTTTTAGAGAGAACTTTGACCTTCTGAAGTAGTTGGCACCAATCTTCATACAGCTCTTCGTAAGCTGTAGCAAACTCTTCATTGCCTTTAGTTGTGGTGACAGAGTTGAGACTTATAATGTTACTCAGTCTGTCAGTGTCATCCCAGACGACACAGGCGTTCATCGCAACAACTACTTCGGTTTCTTTTGATTCCTCATCATCTTCTCCATCACTCATGGCGATGAAATTCTTCTTCTTTAGAGTAATTGCACACTCATACCTATAGTGTCCGAATCCCCTACACTCATGACACTGGATAGTGTCCAGATCCTTGGCACTGTTTTGATTCCTTGGTTCGGATTTCGCACTCGAAGGTGTTAAATATTTTCTTTGAAACCTATTGGAAGGATGTCCCAGAGGTTGAGGAGTGTTGGGCTTAGATGAGGACTAGACATGCCTGTTCAGGGGTTTTCTTGAGATGTTCTTTTTCTTCAGGAAATCACTGAATTTTCTGGTGATGAGTGCTATGCCATCTGCATCTAAATTAGCATACTTGGCCTCGTGTGCTATGGCATCAAAGTCAAAGTCTTCATATTCAGAGCAGAGATTAGGGCGATGCTCCTTCCTTTTGGCTGCTTGATATTCTTTTCCATTTCATAGGTCTTTAGTGAGCCAACTAGTTCATCAAACTTCATGAGAGAGGTGTCTTTGGCTTCTTAAATAGTAGTGATTTTCGTATGGAATTTTTCCGTTACTGATCGCGAGAATTTGCTCACAAGCCTTTAATCTGAAATGGGAGATCCCAGAGATTGACATTCATTAGAGATGTCAAGAAGCTTTGCACTGTAGCTGTCAATGATTTCATTTTCCTCCATTCTTAGCACTTCAAATTATGTCGCTAGCATTCTTAGTTTTGTTCTCTGAACTCCTCTGGATCCTTCACAGAAAAGATGAAGTGCTTCCCATGCTTCTTTGGCCGTTTGTAGGTTGGAAATGATTCTGAATAAGGACACATCCACAAAGCTGTAGATGGCATTTAGAGCTTTGGTATTGACATTTGAAGTAGCAAGTTCTTCTGCAGTCCAATCAACCTCATTTTTCAAAATGATGTCACCGTCCGGATCATCTCTTCTGGGAGCCTCCCATCCAGTTAAGATTGCACGCCATGATCTTTCGTCCATCGTTTTAATATAGGCTCGTATCCTGATTTTCCAAATTGCATAGATTGTTCCATCCAATACAGGGGGTCGGATTGCAACGTTCATTGCGTTATCCATTGTTGTCCTTCATAGTCCACAGGATTCTCACTTAGTAGAGTCAAGTGATGGCTCTTGATACCAATTGAAAGTTTTGAAAGTCTTCAATAAATTGTATGAACGTTGATGTCAGTAATAATGTTGAAATATTACCACTAATATAAAAGCAAAATAATAAAACAAGAATGATTTTTGCCTGTGAGTTAAAACAACTCACAGAACGCGACCGTAAGCCAAAAATTATATTACTAGAAATGTTTAAAGATCCAACAAAAAGAATTTTAGTAATATTAAAAAAAGAACGAAAAATGAAATTGCTCCTAAAAATTCTTCTCGTTCTAAACAGTGTGAACTTCGAAGAATAAGCATAAACGGAGCAGAAATAAGATAGTGATATTTCTGATCTTCTCTTCCTTGTTTTAATGATCTTTCCAAATGAGAACGCCAAGCACTTGTAGTACAACTTCCTTGAAGGAGTCCTTATTCCATATAACAAGGTTTTGATAATTATCTCTCAAGTTGTTTAAGAGATAAGGACTCTTATGTCTACTAACATCCTAACTAACACTAGAGTCCTATATAGGCGAATATACTTAACATTAAATAATAATTAATAGGACTAATTAACGTAAGCTATAATCCTATCACTATGGTTTAATAGGCTTGTGAATTTTATTATTATTTTTTTGTGTGTGATGTTGAGAGTTGGTACCAAAAAAATTAGGTTATACATTCATTTCAATCAGTCAACAATCAACACACATGGGAAATTAAAAAAGAAAAATCTCGAATTCAATTGAAAAGGAAGATAAGTGTACTAAATGCTCATAATTGATGCTAAGCAATCTCATCCACAATCTAATACTCCCCCCATCCCAAAAAGATAGTCCAGTATTCCATTTTCGTCCGTCCCATAAAGATAGTCCAGTTACTATATTTAACATATTATTAATTTTTCATTTCCCCACATACCTCTAATTAATATTTTTGAAATACTAATTTTTTACATGGTAAATTGAAAATTCATGACTACAATGTAAAATCTTACAATTTTAATAACAAATATATTAATTCCAACACTGATTTCTATAATAATTAATTGATATTAATAAATTCAAGAAAGGTATAATTGGAAAATACCAACTAAATTAATGACTTAACTATATAAACTATCAATTTCTTAATTTGTGTGAAATCAATCGCAGGACTATCATTTTGGGACGGAGGAGGGAGTAATCTTTTTCGCTGTGATCATGGCATTCTATATACTCTATTTATTATTCTTCACACTACTTATATAACCACAAGTCCATTAAAAAGAACTTGAAAATATATATGCCAAATCTAAAAAATCAGCAAACAATGCTTAAATTGTTTCTTCGTTTTGTATCCACTCACTAAAATGCAGATATAATATAGAAATGTAATGGGAAATATGAAAAAGGTGAAGAAATGACATACCTTAAACATGAGAAATTAAACACAAATAATCCAATTGTGAGACACTCCTCTTTCTACACCTGAACATGAATACAGATAAATAATGCAGAGTATAATCAAAGAAGAATCATTTCCAATACTTAATCGCCGGAAATAAAATATGAATAAAAATCATTGAATCAAGAGTACCGAAACTTTTTTGCTGGTTTGTGCGTGAGCTAAGTAATAGAACCATAAAATCAATAGATTTATACTTTCATCAAATACTAGAGCAGATCTAACATATGATTAAGAAACTCAAAGAAACCCACAACATTTCAATGAATTTGAACATGCTTTAGCACACTTCTTCAATTTAAGAAAATTTCACAATTTATAACAAATTAAACTCGAAAAGTTAACTTGATATTGACAAAAACACTAAATATTTGAGAAACTTACTGAATAATGGGTCCTTCTATTGAAAACAATTCCAGAATACACGTCGATTTGTGTAAACCATATTTGTCACAATCGGAATAATCTTCAGAACAAATTTCGAATAAAAATCTAAAATTGCCAGCAATTAAGGAAAATATTAAAGGAATTGATATGATTCGAATGAGAAGATCTGGATTGGGGTAGACCTGGTTTAGGATCATTAAGAAAGTGCCCAGGCTAACCTGTTGTGCCCTTGTGAAGTCTTGAGCTGACTTTCGCAGAGGAGGTCAGGAAAAATAGGTTGAGATGAGTTGAAGGAATTACCCTAACTCAGGATAATCCTGGTCTGACCAAAATTCTCGGATGAGACTAAGGCCAAGAGGCCTAGAGTCGGGAGAAACACCCTGATCTGATCCGAATCATCTGAGAATGATTATAGGAGGAAAGGCTTATGGTAGATCAGGCTTATGGGAGATCAGGCAATCTGATTCCCCAGGAGGGAACATGTGGGCCCCTTTGTCGTGATTGTTGGCGTAACGAACCGTGAATTGTGGATTCTGTTTTCGGAATCTCGGAAAGGGTCCCCGCCAGAGAAAGTTAAAAATATCTCAGCCCCAAGGTTGAGAGAGGTATGACATTCTTGTGCCTTCCTTTCATTGATCACCGAAATACATGACACGCTTAACTGACTTAAGCATCGGAGAGGTTTCCACCGGAAATCCTCCGGTGGTCCTTTCTAACGTGTTTGTAGGAGCAGGCCAGGTTTATTTTCAGGGAAATCGGAGTGTTTGCAGAGGGGAATATTTGGTTTGGGTTTGGCTATTTTCTAGGTGAAACAATTGGCGCCGTCTGTGGGAAATTTTGTCGAGCTAAGACGTGAGTAGAAAGCATGGCAGCAGATGGGCTTCGACAGAATCTGGTAGGGGAAATGGGCGGAACACCGTCCTCCTCCACGCCAAGGGACACGCCTGAAACATAAAGTCCATCGTCAACGGCTAGGCCAGGCACAACTCAACCCACCAGGGAGAGACTCACGCCGAAGGATAGCTGAACGATTCCTTCTTGAGGCAATTATCAGATCTTATCGGAAAGGAGGTGGAGGTGGCCGTGTAGAAGAAGTTTGCTGAACTTTCAACACCACCCCTCAAGGAAGGCCGGCCACAGGAGACGGAGCCACCGCGTACAACCCGACGAACAACCAGATCTCTGCCTCAAGGAGATGAAGAAAGATTTTTTGCTTCAGAAAGCGAAACTTCAAGCAAAACTAACCCCGATCTCACTGAGCAAATGTAAAATCTGCAAAAGGAAGTCAGCGAAGTGAAGCAAAAAATGGCTGGGGCGAAGGTAGGTCAGGCGCGACAGAGCACTCCATTCATGGATGAGGTCATGTGGGATGATCTCCTAGCTTCATACCACTTTATGGGCTTTGAATATAATGGAACGACTGATCCATGGGATCACCTGAGCCGATTCGAGATTGCGGCTACTTTGCACAAATTTTCTGATGCAATCATGTGCCGAGTTTTTCCTACGACGTTCACAAAATGAGCTCAGCTCTGGTTCAGTCAGCTTCTCCCCCATTCCATTATCAATTTTGACGAGTTCAGCTCTGCGTTCTTACACCAATTTACCAGCTGTAGAAAGTACCAAAAAAATGCCGTTGGAGTTATTTAGTTTGAAATAGAAAGAGAATGAAATCTTAAGAGGGTACATTAAGCGTTTTACAGAGGCTAAGTTCGAAATCCCATCGGCTTTTGAGGAGATACTGATGAATTCACTGGCGCAAGGTCTCAGGAGAGGCGAGTTCTTCCAGTCATTAGTGGTAAAACCAGCCCAGAAATTTGGAGAGCTCCTAGAAAGAGCGGATAAATATATCAATTTAGAGGAGGCTTTGAAGATAAAGGATGAAGGGGAGAGAAGGAGGGAGCGACCTGATAAAGAGGACATGATGACCACAAAAAAGCCCAGGACAGACCTCGTGGGAGGACGTCCCTGATTTGAACGATACACACCCCTGGCTTCGCCCCAGAGAGAGATTTTGTAGGCAATGGACTGACATCCTGATCTCAAATGGCCCAGGACTTATTCCAAAAAGCCACGAAAGGAAAAATCTAACCGGTTCTGCCGGTACCATAATGAGTATGGTCATGACACGGATGAGTGAACTCATCTGAAGGATGAGATTGAACGGATGGTGCAGGCAGGGCACCTCAAGGAGTTTGTGCGAGCAAAAAGAGAAGATCTCAAATCTGGCGCGTACAGGACTGATCACACCCAGCCCAGGCAAAAATGAAATAGTACCCAGGCAAATGTGCCTAGGGGGAACCAAACTCAAGAAGTGCGCGGTGAGATATTGATGATAACAGGGGCCGAATGGGATGAGCATTCTAGATGGACCCAAAACAGCTATGTCCGAGCTGCAAAGGACTTGGTCAGGAAATCGCGTGAGTGGGTTAGATAACCCCAAGCCAGAGAATATGTTTCGGATCAAAGGATGAGAATGGCATCTTGGCTCCTCACATGGACGCCCTGGTCATAACAGCCACTATCGCCAATTACAATGTGAGACGAGTATTTGTTGATACAGGGGGCTCGACTGATATTCTATTTTATGATTGCTATTGAAAGTTAAAGCCAGATGTGGAAATGGAAGAGGTGACAACTTCGTTGGTAGGGTTTACAGGAGGAGCTTTGAACCGATAGGGGCAGTGAAACTTTTGGTAACGCTGGGAGAAGAACCATTTAGACTAACTAAGATGGTGCGATTCTTGGTCGTGGATGCACCATCTTCATACAATGTTATGCTGGGACGACCATCCCTATGCCAATTCCAGGTAGTGATCTTGGTATACCATATGAATTTGAAGTTCCCTGCTCAGGATGGAACATGTGAAGTTAAGGGTGGCCAATATGCATCCAGACAAGCGTAAGTTGAGTGTATTTCACGAAATGAGGAAGAGATAGCCAGAATGGAGAACACAGAGTCAGAGCTGGCCTGGCGGGAGGAGGGCTTGATGATGGTAGAGGTGATCCCAGGGGATGATAGTAAAGTTGTGAGAGTGGGAACGACTCTGAGCCCAGAAGTTCTGGTAGACCTGGTTTATTTTTTGAGAAACAACGCCGATGTTTTTGCTTGGTCTCCTTAAGATCTGGTGGGGATAGATCCAGCAGTCGTAGAACACCGCCTCAATATCAGCCTTGGAGAGAAGCCAGTTAAATAAAGGAAGCGTAACTTTGGTCCTGAAAAGGAGGCAATCATCGAGGTTGAAGTCAAAAAATTGCTGAAAGCTAAGCACATTCAAGAAATACAATTCCCAGAGTGGCTTTCCAACGTGGTGTTGGTCCCCAAAACTCAGGAGGATTGGCGTATGTGTATAGATTTTTGGGATCTCAATCGTGTCTGCCCTAAAGACCATTACCCATTGCCAAGAATAGACCAATTGGTTGACTCCACGTCTGGTTGTGAGCTGCCAAGCATGATGGACGCCTCGCAAGGGTATCGGCAGACCAGGCTAGCTGAGGAGGACTCGAAGCGGGTTAGTTTTATAACCCCCAAGGGGGACCTATTGCTATGTGGTCATGCCGTTTAGGCTCAAGAATGCAGGCGCCACATATCAACGATTGGTGGATAAGATGTTTAAGACTCAGCTGGGACGGAACATGGAGGTGTATGTTGACGACATGTTAGTGATTAGAGTAGATTTGTCCTTATTTTTATTAGCTTTTTAGTTCGTTTTTATATTTGTTTTTGGTATAAGTTGGACGATTGAAGCTTAATCTCGTATTTTTATAATTCCAGCTTATTTTACCGCATTTCGATCGTAATTGATGCAAGTAGGTGATATTTCGTTGTTTTTTACCTTACAGCTAAGTAACCGGAAGAGTTTAACGTGTAATAGACGAGGTTCGATGTTCGAGAAGTGAAGAACAAGCTTTCCGGTGAAACGAGTAGCAAAAGATCGAGAATTGGAGACAGACGTGCAGTCGCGTCGACTGACGCGACCGTCGACGCGAGCCATGCCAGCGGGTCATGACCGCGTCAGTCGACGCTCCGTCGACGCAACGTCGACGCTACGTTCTGAGGCGTCGATGTCGACGCACCAAGATCGATGCAACGTCGACGCTAGCTGCTGAAGCGTCGATGTCGACGCACACCATCGACACACCTGCCTAGCCGATGCGCACACCTGCCGACCAAGTCTGCCGAGTCTCGCCGAGCACCTGCTCACGTCAGTCGACGCTCGTCGACGCACCGTCGACGCGACGGCCCAGAATTCGGAAATTAGGGTTTCTTATGCGCCAAGTCATGCAAAATCTATAAAAACCCTATTATTTCGGATTTTAAGGAGA
Organism: Phtheirospermum japonicum; assembly: GCA_014905375.1. Lineage (NCBI taxonomy): Eukaryota > Viridiplantae > Streptophyta > Magnoliopsida > Lamiales > Orobanchaceae > Phtheirospermum > Phtheirospermum japonicum. Next base: position 450,871 of record BMAC01000145.1, on the reverse strand, counting down.
ATGCCACGACCTCTTAGGGGTATTTTAGCTTATAATAACAATAATCCCACATCTCATAACGAGATTTGAAGACGGAGATCAAGGATCGAAGAACAACGCGTCCAAAACGTCGAATTCGAGTTCGGGATTCATTCTTCGCCCAAGATCAACGCTCAACCTCTGGAATAGCTGGAGCTTTTTACTGCTTTCATTAGTTCCAATAAGTTCTCTAAACTCTTAGTTAATTTAGTAGTTAATTTCTAGTTTAATTGTTAGTTTAATTCTTAGTGTTGTTAATGCTAGAACTAGTTTAATTAGCTTAATCGTTTTATGCTTGATATTGGATATTGGTTAATTTAGTTTATTTATGCGAGTTGGATTATGCTTAGTTATTCGTTAATCTTAGATTCTTATGATTCATTGCTTAGTGATAATTTATTATATTCATGCTGTTAGATTCAGTTGCTATTAATTCTTAGTTCTTGAGTTCAAGTAGTTTAATTATCGCTCGTAGTTGATAATTTAGTTAGAATAATTAGTTTAAATAGATTTAGTTTAATTATTGCTTTAGTTATAATGATCAATTCAAAATCTTTTAAAACCCCAAATGTATATGTACGTTATTCGTAATTGAGAAAAACATCCGAAAGACCGAACAGTTATTTCCTCGAGAGATACGACTCGAGTCAAACTCATCACCCTACATTTACCTCGTACTCTTGCGAGCAAACTGACGTGCTTTTAAATTAATTATTAAAAACGGGGTGCACAAAAGTTTGAGTAAAAAATTTGAAGCCATTGCCGGGGAAGCAACGAGTAGGAATTAAAGATGTTTTTCGTTTTATTTTCTTTTTGATTTATTATTTTATTTTTATTTTTACCTGGTCTTTGCCATTTGGTACGTTGATGTATTGTTGAGTTTATGCAAGGAAGGCGATCACTTCAATGCAACCTTGTACCATTCATTGACAACATCCACCGTTCAAAYCCACCGAGACCAAGACCCGTTCTTATTTCCGACGACGATTCCTCAACAGCAACTGATTTCGCTTGCGATCGAGCTTCCGACATTATGTTAGARGCAAATCCGATTCGAAATGGCGATTCACCACCGAGATCACCACCACGCCCCATCATTGCGAGACAAGATGCGGGGAGAAATGAAGGAGTCGACCAGCAGCAAAACGTGATCGGTCACCAACCCAACATGGCGAATGTGAGGCTCAACAAAGAGATGAACAACAATGCTATTCGCCAACACAACATCGAGAACGTGGCAATTAGGAACGAAGATTTTCTACAGCATAAYGYGTATGCTRAHAATCAAAGGCACGTGAATGATTGGTTGGAGAATCAAGATCATGGTTACGAGCAAAATAACTTCGGAAGGAGATACGAGCGCGAGCACCATTACGCGCATGACGACCACTATGAGAGAGCTAATGACCGAGTTARGGAACCAAGGGGAGATCGAGCGCCTCGACAACGAGATTTGGCACGCCCGAAGTTTGTGCTTTATGGGTCTGCTATTGTTCTTGTCCCAACTGCAAGGGAAGTAGAGATTAAATCGCATCAAATTAATTTACTTCTGACTTTTCACGGAAATGCCCACGAAGACCCTTTGGCATTTTTGAACTACTTTATCGATGAAGTGGGCAGATTTGTAGGCCATGGCCTGAACCGGGAGGAGATGCAAATGATTTGTTTCCCCTATAGCATGAAAGACAAGGCGAAGAAATGGTTACTGTCCTTAGAACCAAGATCGTTAACTGATTGGGAGATGATAAGCGAGAAGTTCTTAAATCAATATTATTCGGCACAGACAACGGGGCAACTTCGGAGGCAACTCGCTACCTTTGAACAATTGGAGGGGGAATTATTTCATGAATCATGGGAGCGCTACAAGACACTATTACAAGCATGCCCACACCATAACTATTCTCCCGAGATGGTTAATCAATTTTTCTTTGATGGTTTGTTGAACATGGGGAAAAGTGAAGTTGAAATAGCGGCCGGAGGAGACTTTGGTGATTTAACGGCCCTTGAGGCAAAACGAGTGTTGGAGAAACAAAGCGAGAAATCTAGACAAACCAACTCAAGACCTCGTAAATTGAAAGTAAATGAAGTTTCCACCACCGAGACAGATAAAGAAGAAGGAGTTAAGGTTTTGGTGAGAGATGGTCAAACGATCAAGGAGATGATTAGGGAAGTACTTAATGAAGAATTAGAAGCAACGAGAGCCCAGCGAACAAGTAAAGTTTCTTCGAAGAAGACTAATGCGATGTGTCACTAATGCGGATCCCCCGAACATTTAGCCGATATGTGCCCGTTCAACAACGAACAACGAGGGGACGTCAACGCCATCCAGCACTATTCGAATCAACAACATTCGGGGCAGAGACCACCACACATGCAAACACATGCTACAGTTCAGTCGACTGATCAACTTTTAGTCTGGCAACAGAACCAAGTTGCCGAAACTATTCGGAACCGGGACGGCCTCACACATGTTCAAGTGAAAATGAAGGGAGTTCGAGACGATATGAAAGAACTGAGAACGATGATGGCTGAAATGGCCAAAAGCACTCTTGAAAATTCGTCAGGACAAAGAAGATTGGAGATAATGGTAGGACAATTGGCAACTGACATGGCATCATTGAAGAAGGAGAAAAATACTCTTCCAAGCCAAACGGAACAAGCCTCGGCTATTCATGTGCTGAGAAGTGGGAAAGAAGTGGATAACTGCATCGAGCTAGGAAAGGAGGGAGACAAGGGAGAGACCGAGACCCAACCTCCGGGAGCAGTGAAGAACAAGAAATCGACAGCAACTGAAGACCCCATCGATTCTTTAAATTCTCCACCCAAGAAGTTGACTGTTTATGATCATGTTCCCTTCCCAAATCGCCTACGTCCGGCCAAGGAGAATAAAAAATTCATGGAGCTGTACAATTTACTGAAGAATGTCAATATTAACCTCCCCCTGATAGAGGTGATAAAGACAATGCCAGCATTTGTGAACTTTTTCAAGGATCTAGCATCAAGGGAAAGGCGTTTGGCTACGAGTCAAAATGTGGCTTTGATAAGAGACGTTGGTGATATAATTAAGAAACCATTGCCACCTAAAGAGAAGGATCCCGGGAGTTTTTGTATAACTATCTCTCTCGGGAATGGAC
>BMAC01000145.1:432775-447694 GCA_014905375.1 Phtheirospermum japonicum | reverse complement strand
AACAAAATGGTGTGTTCTCGGTTCTCGCTTTGTACGTCACCAACATCCATAATGACAAAATCGACCGCACTACTAGCTTGTCTACTTGTACTAAGACATCCTCCACAATCCCCAAGGGTAGCCTTATCGTCCTATCCGCCAATTGTAATTTCATCGTGGTCGGCTTCAGCGGTCCTAGGCCAAATTCCTTGTAAATCGAATGGGGCATCAAATTTATGCTAGCGCCAAGATCGAGCATCCCTCTTGCCGTTTTTCATGTCTACAACGCGCACGATGATCGATGTAAACGAGGGGAGGGTGACTATGTCCGTATTGGGCGAAACGGTGACGTTTTCACTTCAAGATTTTCACAAGAGTCCTGCATCGTTTGTTAAGAATGATTGTTCTACTATTGATTTAGTAGATTCTTGTGCGAATGAGCTCTTGAGCATCGGCACGATTGAAGAGTTTGATAATGTAGAAGCATTTGATGATGGATTGCCCATGAAGTTGAACATGCCTAAAAACGAGCCAAAAGTGGAGTTGAGACCACAATGAGATCGTTCAAAGTTTGAGCCAAGAGAAGAGACGAAGTCACCGCATAATCGTTCAAGATGTGTTTCCCTCGACCCCTATAAAAATTTTAAACGTACGAAGAAAAAGGGCGAGGCTAATAGCAAGGATTGGACAGCGAAGAAGAAGAATTCGAACGAAGTTTTTAACGAGAAGTTCAAGGTTGGTCAACTAGTGCTGCCACCAACTCTTCTTCTGCTTCTGGTTTTCCGATCGTAAGTTTGGTCCAACCAATTTTGAAGTTGCATGGAGTGGACCGTTTTTAATGAAGGAGATGGATGAGTATGGAGTCGCCACTTTATACGATGAGAGTGCAAACACGGGATTCCAAGTCCACAAGCATCGACTTAAGCTTTATTACGAGAAATGTATGAAGAGTCGAGATAGGAGCAAGAAGGAGTTCGTGGACCCACCACGAGCTAAAAATTGATCGAGCAATTGCGTCGAGCATAGCATCGACTGAAGCCTTATTTCAAGTATTATATGAAGTGTCGAGATAGGAGCAAGAAGGAGTTCGTGGACCCACCACGAGCTAAAAATTGATCGAGCAATTGCGTCGAGCATATGACGTTAAATGTTGCGCTTCTTGGGAGGCAACTCAAGCGTTGGTTAGTTTTTGTTTTATTTTCTTTTATTTTATTTTTGTCTTTTTATATTGTGTCAATTTCCGTGGTACGTTTATGAGTGTGTTGATGTGCAGAAAATATGATAAATCGCTTATTTTGGACAACGGTTATATAGCGGGAGTTCGCTACCGCAAGGCCTTACCGCTAGTTCGACTCAAGGTGTTAACGTTGACGATCAACCACTGAACCTACCACCTACCGCAGAAATGAGGGATAACGATGATTTCATCGATCGAGGTCGCAATCCGGCCCAAGTTAGCCGCAGTCCGGCAACCTTTTGATGAGCTGCAACCCAGCCATTTACGACGTTGGCCGCAATCCGGCCGTTTCCAAATCCAAAAAGACGTGCCACCGGGCACTTGCGCATCGCAATTGATCACAATCATGTTTTGTTTCATTTTGTTTATTTTTATAGGTTTGTTCGGACAATCTAGTCACGCGATCTAAGACGAAGGATAATTGCACATGCATTTTTAGAGAGACTCGACCATCGAATTTTCAGGGATGTTTTCTTATCTCCCTTACTCTTATTTTCTTTAATATTTATGACAATCAGGAGATTGCCAAGTTTTTAAGGAGGGGGGTGGTTGAGTATGGTTTATATTTAAAGTGCAATTTGATGTCTTTTGTTTTGAAATGCATATTTTTGATGTGATTGATCGCTATTTCTACGTTTGTTTGTGTTTGTATGGCTTGCCTGTCAAAGTTGATTATGTATGATTATTTGTTTTCGTCTTTGAGCGTGCATAAGTGCATAATTTTTCAAAATTTATTATTATATCTTGTAAAATGGTACTTGGACGCAATCGATTTCGCAAGACCTTAAAATCAGCGTTAATTCAAAACTTTTTCATGCAAAAAGCCAGTGAGTAGCCTGAGTATTTATCATCTTTGCATGTGCTTGAATAAGTTTCAGTCTTGATATCTCTTTGATACCGCTGTGTGTAGTTGACTTTGAACATGAAGTTAAGGCACATATAAAACCCTATTCCGACCATATTCATAAATTTTAGCCACTATAAATTCCGAATGAGCCAATTATAGCCAAATATCCATGCCTATAGCCTTGAGTGTTTTTGAGACGACCCCTACAACCCATTAAAAGTGTGGGGTAGGAGTTCATATTTTTATTGGTTATGTAAGTCTTGGAAATTTTTATTAGGAATTTATTATTTTTGTAATTAAGGACTACCATCCGAAAAATAAAAAAAAAAGGAAAAAAAAATTAATACCCCATAAAATAAAATAATAAAGGGGGAAATAAATAAAAATAAAAAGATAGGATGGTGGATATGTTGATTAATTGCCTACGCGCTTGTAAAGGCTTGAGTTTAATTGTTTATTTTATGAAGCCTTATGTTTAAAAGGCAAAAGAGTTGTACTTAAGTGGTTTGAGCTTATAGTCGATTTACGGTTTGCGAGTTGAGGAATAGCCTATATTTTAAGGCTACGTTATGAGAGTTAAGTAAGGTTTTTACTTTTGTACGAGGTGAAGCGACTTGCTTCTCGATTAGATTAGGTTGAGTGAGCGATTAGCCACACGACTTATATATTCCGCACCCGTCCAAAGAGCCTTACACTACAACCCGCGAAGACCTTTACTGATTCTTAGTTTTGACAGCACACTTAATTTGCGATTGAAAAGAGATTGATTTTCTGTGCTTATTTATTGTGCATGTAATTGTATGATTTGAGTGTATACACGTCCCATGCAGAAAATACTTGAGTGCTTTTGAGCGTACTTATATATATTATCCTTCGTGAGGAAGCATGAATTTATTTTGGAGTGACAATTTAATAATGGTCAAGTGTTTGACGTTGCGTGACTTGTACCTATATTTTCAAAATTATCTATGTAGCAACGCACGACTCTTTGCTTGAACTGATTTTCATTCTAGTTATGCTTTGAAATCATCGTTTGTTCGAGGACGAACAAACTAATAAAGCGTGGGGTAGTTGATTAGAGTAGATTTGTCCTTATTTTTATTAGATTTTTAGTTCGTTTTTATATTTATTTTTGGTATAAGTTGGACGATTTAAGCTTAATCTCGTATTTTTATAATTCCAGCTTATTTTACCGCATTTCGATCGTAATTGATGCAAGTAGGTGATACTTCGTTGTTTTTCAACTTACAGCTAAGTAACCGGAAGAGTTTAACGCGTAATAGACGAGGTTCGATGTTCGAGAAGTGAAGAACAAGCTTTCCGGTGAAACGAGTAGCAAAAGATCGAGAATTGGAGACAGACGTGCAGTCGCGTCGACTGAAGCGACCGTCGACGTGAGCCATGCCAGCGGGTCATGACCGCGTCAGTCGATGCAACGTCGATGCTACATTCTGAGGCGTCGATGTCGACGCACCAAGGTCGACGCAACGTCGACGCTTGCTGCTGAAGCGTCGATGTCGATGCACACCGTCGACGCACCTGCCTAGCCGACGCGCACACCTGCCGACCAAGTCTGCCGAGTCCCGCCGAGCACTTGCTTGCGTCAGTCGACGCTCCGTCGACGCACCGTCGACGCGACGGCCCAGAATTCAGAAATTAGGGTTTCTTATGCGCCAAGTCATGCAAAATCTATAAAAACCCTTATTATTTCGGATTTTAAGGAGAATACACGACCTCTTAGGGTATTCTAGCTTATAATAACAATAATCCTACATCTCATAACGAGATTTGAAGACGGAGATCAAGGATCGAAGAACAACGCGTCCAAAACGTCGAATTCGAGTTCGGGATTCATTCTTCGCCCAAGATCAACGYTCAACCTMCGKAATAGCTGGAGCTTTTTACTGCTTTCATTAGTTCCAATAAGTTCTCTAAACTCTTAGTTAATTTAGTAGTTAATTTCTAGTTTAATTGTTAGTTTAATTCTTAGTTAATGCTAGAACTAGTTTAATTTAGCTTAATCGTTTATGCTTGTTATTGGATATTGGTTAATTTAGTTGATTTTATGTGATTGATTTATGCTTAGTTATTCGTTAATCTTAGATTCTCTTAGTGATAATTTATTATATTCATGCCGTTAGATTAGTTGCTATTAATTCTTAGTTCTTGAGTTCAAGTAGTTTAATTATCGCTCGTAGTTGATAATTTAGTTAGAATAATTAGTTTAAATAGATTTAGTTTAATTATTGCATTAGTTATAATGATCGAATTAATCTTTTCAAACCCCCAAATGTATATGTACGTTATTCGTAATTGAGAAAAACATCCGAAAGACCGAACAGTTATTTCCTCGAGAGATACGACTCGAGTCAAACTCATCACCCTACAGTTACCTCGTACTCTTTCGAGCAAACTGACGTGCTTTTAAATTAATTATTAAAAATGGGGTGCACAAAAGTTTGAGTCAGTTAGTCAAGAGTGCGAAGGCAGCCTCGCATGTGGATGACCTAAAGGATTGACACCTTGAGCAGATACACGATGAAGCTCAACCCTAAGAAGTGCGCGTTTGGGGTAAGAGATGGGATATTCCTGGGGTATATGGTTACAGAAAAAGGGATAGAGCCCAACCCAGAGAAGGTAAGAGCCATTATGGACATGCAGCCCCCGAGGAATGTTAAGGAAATACAGTGTATGGCAGGCCGAATTAATGCTCTGAGAAGGTTCATCTCACACTCAGCTGAGAAAAGCATACCATTCTTCCAGGCCTAGCGTAAGAAAGCTCGGTTTAAGTGGAGCGAAGTGTGTCAGGAGGCATTTCAAATGTTGATGGAGCACCTGGCCAACATGTCGCTGCTCACTAAACAAGTTCAAGGTGAATCTTTAATCCTATACTTATCTTTCGGGAAGCAGGCTGTGAGCACGGTCTTGCTCAGAGAGGAAAGCAAAATGCAAAGGCCGGTATATTATTGGAGCAAGGTGCTGCATGATGCTGAAATCCGATATGTGGAGGTGGAGAGAGCAATGTTAGCCCTGGTCGGGACAGCGCGTAAGTTGCGCCCTTATTTTCTTTCACACATCATAGTAGTCAGAACTAACCTACCCTTGAAAGCCATCATGTATAATCCGGAGGTCTCAAGACGTCTGGTCAAATGGATAACCGAACTTAGTGAGTTTAATTTTACTTTTGAAGCAAGGACAACCATTAAAGCTCAGGCATTGGCTGATTTTATGAAGAAGATGACCAACTCTCCTTAGGATAAGAATGAATGGACAATTTTTAAAGATGGCTCGATAGGGGGCCTTGTGTCACAGACCTGCTCTTCAGGGCGGGAGCAGTGCAGTGGATTTGTCCGTGCGGCGCCGAGAGGACCGCATCGACCTCAAATTCGGTCGACGTTCCCTTCGGAAAGCCTTCGATTTGGGTCCATCGGATTACATATATAAGGGGTAGGAGAGAAGCAAACAAGAACAAGATTTCGGAGAATAATACTTTTTATTAAACTCCTACTCGTTAGTTCCTATCTTCTTTCTATACAATAGGACGAGTGACCTATTTATACTACAAAGGGGTGCTAGGGTTAGGGTTGGCTTTCCCCTTCCTTAAGACACCCGGTCCACGCCTTCGTTCCACAATGCCTCTTTGGCTGGGGAACTAACCTAGACACTAAGTATGACCAAATACGTCCGTCCCAACAACATGTATGGGAAATCCGTCCGCAATGGTAACCTACCTAACTAAGATACGTTCTCAACAAGGGAACCGTATCATACAAGTATTCTTCTTTCCAAGGAAGTCTCCTACTGGACTTGGGCTCTACGAAGACTGGGAAAATCCAGTCTGCCCCGCAAGACTGTCGGCCATGGGCCTGCCTGTCGGCCCATGCGACTTCTTCCCCTCGCACACGTGCGCCTCTGCTCATCATGCCCGCTCGATTGCCTTGACCTTGGATACTTGCTCATCTGCTCGGCGTATCCTATCGATTTGAAGAGCCCCGTGCGATGCCAACCATGCCACGCTCACCTCTCCTGCTCGGTCATGCCTCGAGTCCTCGCCGTGTGCCACGGGGTTGTCTCGAGCGCGCGCGCCTACCTGTCGGCCGCGCTCATCCCGTCTCGCTGTCCCGCATCCCATTTCCATCCGGTCCGCATAGCCTCGGTATCGTGCCGAGATACTGGCGCCGTGCACCTTCGAGTGTACGCGTGCCACAAGTCTTCGGCAACTTTGGCCGTGAAGCCTCGATTGCCGCCCCATCACCCGCTCCGAGTGATATCGCACAGCTTGATGCGTGAGTGACTCGCTGCCGCCGAGTCACATGTCACGGGTGGTGACAATCTCCCCCACCCAATCTTGCATCACCCCCGATGTGATGCTCACGTGGTGAAGTTCCCGAGCCCCTGGTCATGGCTTCCTGCCTTCGTTACCCCAAGTTGTGTCGGAAAGTCCCATACTATTCTCGACCTCGTTGCCCCGTGGTCCAGTTCGGCCATCCTCATAACCTTGTGCGACGGGTCCGCACAAGACAATGGTGCCATATGGCTCGCTAAGCAGTAGGGTCGTCGGCTGGCCCTGCTGCATCCCGCGCTAGACGTGATCTGCACACGTCCGTCTACGTCCTGTCCAACCTAGCTAGTCGGCCTTCCAAGTCACTCAAGATATTACCCGGCCCCTTGAGACTTGCTTCAGCGTCCTCTGAGGCACTGTCCTGAAGGATTACCTTCTCGCCACCCCATGGCACAACGGGTTCTTGTTCGAGCTCACCCTCGGTCTCTTGTCTAGTTGAAGTGGCCCCCTCGTGCTCAAGATCTGACGTTAATGTAGGACGTCCATTCCTGCACCCAACCACCGCCACTCCTTCGGTTTGGGGCTGCCGATGGATCTCTCAGCCTTGATACTGCCATGTCCACCGCTCCGCTCAATCCCCACGTCTTCTTTGTCGATGCGCCGGCAATGTCCCACAGATTCCTAGGCCCTGTGCCTGGCCGCACTAGAATTGGGATAGACCCAATCAGGATGACTCCCCGTGCCTCAGTCCCGATCGCTGCCCCTCTAGTTGCGAAGGCCATGTGCCCGACCTGCCCAGAACTCTGGTACTTGCTAGTAAGTACCTGCATCTCTGTCTTGATGGTATTCGTCGTTGAACCTACCATCGCGGATATGCCCGACTCATCTCCTGCCTGATGAGCCTTCACGTGGTTGTCTTGGTCCACATGAGTGTTCCTCGATCCTCGTCCCGTATGAAAGCCTCGATTGCCCTGCGCACGCACAGATGGTTCCACAGATGCTCCCCCCGCTATCATGTCGCCTTGAGTCCGTTTGGGTATCAAGGCACTTCGCACGCCCCTACAAGTTGGCTCGGTGTGGTTGCCTCGCCGTTGGTGCGTCTCTGGTTTGTCAGCATGGATTATCAGTCCTTGTTGCCGCTCTGAGACCACCCTTGTCCCGCTCTTTCTCAAGTATGCCGTTGGCTCGATCGATAAGCCGTAACAGCAATGTTAGCCCATTAAAGGGTTAACCTTTTGGCTTGCTAGTAAAGGGATTAGCCTGGTCCCTCTTGCATGGTTTCGACTCCGTCCAAGTTGCCCTGCCTCGGTTGGTCTACTAGATGCCTCGTCTCCTCGGAACTCCGCAGAAGAGTTCACAGTAACTGGTGTACCTTCCGCACCAGCAATGTCTTTGACCAAAGGTCATCAATGTCGATGGGGATGGTTGATCTCCATATACAGATGCGAGTGGTCCCACCAACTTGCCTTCGGCTGTGGTTCGCTCCCCGACCAAACCCTTCGCCACTACAGCGAACTAGGTTGGTCCAGGGCCGCAAGGGTAGTATGCCCTTGTCCCTTACAGGCTCATGAATATACAGCAAACTCTTGACAAAAAAAAGGGTTCGATTCGCAGTTCGGGAGTGTTGTCGTAGTGAACAACGGCTCCGCCATGTCGCCCCTGTCTTGCGCAAGGACTTGTGGAAATCCTCCGTAAGCCGTTGACCCTCAGTTTGATAACAATCCTCGACCAGGCACGCACGTTGGCGCCACGTGGCTTTGTTGTCGAGAACCTATCAACGCCAAAGTCGTAAATCAAGCTGGCGATCCACACTGCCTCCTCGTCGTAGGCTGAGATCCCGCTTAAACGTGAGTCGAATTGACTCGTGTGGGGTATAAGAATACCCCGCCGCCATAGATCCGCTCTCGGACATGTGCCTCCGCTGGTCCTCACGTCCCGCATCTAGCTGGTGAGATGGGTCGGCCCACCTTGTCTTGTTGTGTCTAGGCCGCAAGTCGCGAAACCTGTCTTAAAATCAGGGCATCGTCGGTTTGCTTTTGCCGCCTCGGCCGCAGATCTGCCTACCAGGCCGAATCTTTCTGAGCGCTTCAGTCCCTCGGACGCATACTTACCTACCGGGCGAGTCTCTCCGAGCGTCTTGTCGCCATCAAGTCAGTCACCCCCGATCCACCATGTGCAGATCTGCCTACCAGGCCGGATCTGTACTCGCGATGGGGTGCCGCCGACACATACGCCCGCTGGTCCATCGGCCGCGAATCTGCCTACCAGGCCAGATCCATCTGATTGAGGGGATATTCTTGGCACGAATACCCCTGCACCACCGTGTGTTACGCAGATCGTCCCTCCCAATTGGAATCTCCCGCAAAGGCTCGATCACCATTGCAAACCTCCCGAACGATCTCGTATTGCTTCTCCTTCGAACCGTCCGAACAATTGCCGCCGCGAGAATCGCACCATCGCCGATTGGTGTTTCAGATCTGATACCAACTGTCACGGACCTGCGCTCCAGGGCGGGCGCAATGCAGCAGACTTGTCCGTGCGGCACCGAGAGGACAGCGTCGACCTCGAAGTCGGTCGATGTTCCCTTCGGCCAGCCTTTGATTTGCGGCCGTCGGATTACATATATAAGGGGGAGAAGGGAAGAACACAAGAACAAGAGTGCGGAGAATAATACTTTTTATAAAACTCCTACTCGTTAGTTCCTATCTTCTTTCTATACAATAGGACGAGTTGCCTATTTACACTACACAGGGGTGCTAGGGTTAGGGTTGGCTTTCCCCTTCCTCAAGACACCCGTATAGGTCCACGCCTTCGGCCCATAATGCCGCTTTGGCTGGGGAACTAACCTAGACACTAAGTATGACCAAATAAGTCCGACCCAACAATACGTATGGGAAATCCGTCCGCAATGGAAACCTACCTATCTAAGATACGTTCTCCACAAGGAAACCGTATCATACAAGGATTCTTCTTGCCAAGGAAGTATCCTACTGGACTTGGGCTCTACGAAGCCTGGGAAAATCCAGTCCGCCCCGCAAGACTATCGGCCATGGACCTGCCTGTCGGCCCATGCGACTTCTTCGCCTCGGACACGTGCGCCTCTGTCGTGACCACTCGGTTACCTTGACCCAGGATACGTGCTCATCTACTCAGCGTATCCTATCGATTTGGAGAGCCCCGTGTGATGCCAATCATGCCACGCTCGCCTCTCCTGCTCGGTCATACCTCGAGTCCTCGCCGTGTGCCGCGGCGTTGTCTTGAGCGCGCACGCCTACTTGTCGGCCACACTCGTCCCATCTCACTGTCCCGTGTCCCATTGCCATCTGGTCTGCATAGCCTAGGTATCGTGTCAAGCTACTGGCGCCGTGCACCTTCAAGTGTACGCGTGCCACAAGTCTTCGACAACTTCAGCCGTGAAGCCTCAGTTGCCGACCCATCACCCTCTTCGCGCCCCACGCAGCTTGATGCGCGAGTGACTCGCTGCCGCCGAGTCACATGTCATGGGTTGTGACACTAGGCTATGGAGTAGGCATAGTATTAATCGAACCGACATGTGTGACCACTGGATACGAAGTACAGATGAACTATCCCTTGTCTAATAACGCGGCAGAGTATGAAGCCCTTTTGAGAGGAATTCAGATGGCAAAGGATTTGGGGGCAGAGCAGAAATGTGCACGAGTAGATTCGTAGCTCGTATGCAGGCAGATAAATGGAGAATTTGAGACAAAAGATGAGCACATGCAAAAATACCTAGCTCAATTTTGGGAGTTAGCTAGTGCCATGGGGACTCTGAATGTCCTCCAAATCCCCAGAGAAGAAAATGGGTGAGCAAATTACTTAGCCAAAATAGCTAGCTCGGCAGTGGATTGCCAGGAAAGGACGATCACCCTGTTAATGGCATATCAGGAATTTGAGGAAGAGAAGGAATGCTCGGTGGACGAGGGAGAAGATTGACGCTCTCCTATAAAAGCATATTTGAAGAAAGGAGAGCTTCCGGATAGCAAGAGGGAAGAAATAAAATTAAGCACCAGGTCATCTCGGTTTTGCTTGATTAAGGGAGAGCTATTTCGAAGGGGGTTCAGGCAACCCCTATTACGGTGCCTAAGCCCAAGGGAGGGCATCCACGTCCTTAAAGAAATCCATGAAGGATGCTGTGGTAATCACATGGGGGCCAGAGATTTATCAAGCAAGATCTTGAGTGCAGGTTACTTTTAAGCACAACTGAGGAATGAGGCAGAGGATTTTGTCCGGGCATGTGATAAGTGTCAAAAGAACTCACCCTTAATACACAGGCCTACAGAGGAGCTCATCACAATGAGCTCTCCTTACCCGTTCGCCAAATGTGGAATAGACTTGGTAGGACCATTCCCCATGATTAGCATAAATTTGTCTTGATTTTATTTAGTATTTTAGTTCGTTTTTATTATTGTTTTTAGTGAAAGTTGGATAGATTGAGCATATTTTCGTATTTTCTTATCTCCAACTTGTTTTATCATATTTTAATTATARWTAATTAATTTTATGTTTATTTTAGGTATTTTAAAGTATTTTGGTTTGGACGTAGTCAAGAATGGGMAAACGAGTAGAGTTTCAGCGAAAACGGGCCGCGATTTTAAGAATTAGAAGCTGGCGGACTTTCTATAACGGTTCCCTTTGTAACCGTTATAGTATCCCTGGACCAGCCATGCCGAGTCCTGCCCAGCGCTGCGCACACCTGCCGACCGCTGCCTGCCGACGCTGCCGAGCCATGCCAACACTGACATTCTATAACGGATTTATTAAAGCACCGTTATAGAATCACTGGCCGGTGCAATTACCCACGAACTCTCTGTCGCGTCGATCTGAACCGCGTCGGTCGACGCCCGGTCGATGCGACTGCCCAGAAAACGCATTTTCCACGCGATTTTAGGTTTTCTTGGGCCTTAAGACTTCCCAAAACTATAAATACCTATGTATTTCGGATTTTTAACACACATTATCATATTCCTAGGTTTTCTAAGGCCTCTTAGGGGCTGACAACCCCAACGAGTGCCATTTATTTTCTTAGTTACTCTTAATAATTTTTAATTTCAAATMTCTAGCTTTYAGGTTAATTTAGATTAGCTTTTAGAATAATTTAGATTCAAGATTTCTACACCWAGACRTWGCGGATCTTCTTGATTTAATTAGTAAGTAATTATTTCTTTCGCTTYCAATTTAGTTACATGCTTTTAATTAGTTTAATTAATAATTATTATTTCCATGACGAAACTTTCTTGTGATTGTGATGAGCTTGAGATGATGAATTTGTTGATCGTTYTTGGCTAGATCTAATGGGTCTAGAKCCTAGATTCGTTGTGAACCATCAATTGGGTCTTCCCAAGCGATGGTGGAGAYGAATCAAARCTCTAGAACCCTAGTTTTCTTAATCGTTTTAAAAACYAATTAATTGATAATAATCCCTAGATTTAATTTAATTATTCTTAGGTAAATTAATCTTAGATTTAGATAATTTAGATAATTAAATTCTTAGTTTAAATAATTTTTAGATTTAGTTAATTAGATCATAGCTTCGATAATCTAGTTTTAATTAGTTTAATTAATTTCTAGTTCTTAAAACTCTCAAACAAACCCCCCTGTTCGCGTGTTAGATTAGTTTTATTTTTATTTTCTCATTCGTTAAAACAAACACAAAACGAACTTCCGAATCTAGTCTTCCTCGAGAGATCGACTCGTTTCAACTTACCAACCTACATGCGAACTCGTACTCTTGCGAGCGATCTTTTTAAAACTGACAACTTTAATAAAGTAGGTGCAAAAAGTTCGAATCAAAATTTTGGCGCCGTTGCCGGGGAAGGCTAAAGGTTGTGATTTTTGTGTTTGCTCTTCGTGACCTCTATTTATATTTATATTTATATTTTATTTTATTTTTTTTGTTTATCTTTAGTAATTATTTTTGATTTATCTTTGTGTTTGTTTTTCTTATTTTCCGCTGGTACGTTTTATCTTGTGCGTTGAGTGTTGTGTATGCAAGGTACATCCCTCGACACCTAGGTTCAACGACCCAAAAAAAATTAAAAAATTAAAAAAAAAAGAGAGAGAATGTCTGAATACGGTATAACGTCCGATTGGCGTGGCTTTCGACCGGATATTCTGTTGAGCTCCAAGATGCGTGATTACGATCTTGACTATTTCTACATAGAGCGAATCCGAATTTTTTATGGACATTCGAGCGAGGATCCAGTGAAATTTTTCCAAGAATACAAAGACATCACCCGGATTTTCCCTCTTCTCGGCCTTACAAGAGATCAAGTGAGGATGCGACTCTTCCATTATGCTCTAAAAGATCGGGCAAGAAAATGGGTAAATTATGCAGAGCCCGACTCCTTGCCAATGTGGGAGGATGTGTACGAGGAATTCATGTTGAAGTTTTACACTCCTAGATGGCAACAATGCTACTCAAGCCAAGACGACGTTCCGTATGCCCCACATGTTTATGATGACGAGTTTTATGCTTCTTCCAACCAATTTCCATACTATCCTATCTGTGTAGATTACGATCAAGATAATCAATTTTTGGCGCAGCAAAAGGATCAAGAAGCTGAGACCATGAGTTTTCAAGACGAACTCGAAGATGACCCTTGTGAGTCTGTGAATCGAGTTTATGAGTCTATGAAACAAAGTATGGCGAATATGGAGAAGTCGTGCGCCCAAATAATGGCTTCTTTGGAGAAATTATCGAACGAGGGGGATGCAGTACCGATTCTTGATGTTGTGGAGCCCATCATAGAGGTAGAGAATCCGAGCCCAACTACTTGCTTAGAGGAGGAATGTAACGATGAGGTTATGGAAAATTTGGATGAATTTGTTCCTCTTGTGCATGTTGATGTCGTGTTAGGTGATGGTGTGAAGATGTTGCCCTTGGAGAATYCGGAGGTTGATGTAGTAATGGATTTGCTTGAGTTTTGCATGAAAGAAGACGACGTGGTGCCGATTTTAGAGGATGAGCCCCACGTCATGCCGATAGRGAATCCGGTGGTTKYTGTGAATTCAAGTTTGATTGAGGATGATGTAGGGGATGAGCCGATTCTTGAAGATGAATTTACTCCTCTTGAACTGGATGCTTTAGACATCGAGGACAACGACGAGTTTTTAAAAYGGTCGGCGGCAATTTTGGGAATAGATTTGAACGACATTGTGGTGGACGATGTCAATTTTGATGAAGTGTTCGAGAAGGAATTTATTGAGCCTCTTGTTATCCTAACCGAGCCGTTAATAGATTTTAATTTTGAGTTGGTGGACGAGTTTGTTGAGGAAATTTGCAAACCCCTGTGCCCGAATCTAGTTCCCATTATTTTTGTTGAGGGGGATTTTGGCAAAACGAAGGAGAATGGATTGTGTGTTGATAAATTCTTATGTTCGACCGATTTCCTCATTTTTCCAAAGGTAGTTGATCACCATGTGCCCATATTGATTGTTGATATGTTTATGGTGATAGATTATTCGCTTTTTCGACCACCGAAGCGAATTTGAGTCTTAGTTCTACGAATTGCTTACCATGCGCGCCTTGGAAAATTACATTGCATATGCTTACTTTTGGAGAATACTAAGGCGTGGCACGATCGTCACCTTTTCTTGGATCTGGGATAGCATCGTTCGTAGAAGGCGTCGAGCTTTCGACGTTAAACAAGCGCTTCTTGGGAGGCAACCCAAGTATTCGTTTTATTTTCTTTTTCCTTTAAGTTTTACTAGTTAGTTTGTTTTTGTTCGTTTGTTTGTTTTCTTTTTAGGTTTTATTCAAGACATTTTCGTTCACGTGACTAGAGACGAAAGATGATTGCCCAAGTGATCTTTGGAGATGCTCGACTATTTTCAGGGACGTTTTCTTATTCCCTTTCTCCATTGCTTTTATTTTCTTATACTCGTTTATGGCAATCAGGGGATTGCCGAGTTTTTAGAGGGGGGGATGGTTGAGAATGATTTATATTTGAAAATTGTGCAAAAATTTGAAGATTTTTACGTGATTGATTACTATTTCTGCGCTGAATTGTGTTTGTCTGGCTTGCCTGTCGAAGTTAACTAAGTTTGATTTGATGATCATGTATTTTGAGCGTGTATAAGTGCATAAATTTTTCAAAATTATTATTTATATATTATAAAATGGTACTTGGACGCAGTTGATTTCGCAAAACCTTAAAAGCAGCGTCAATTCAAAACTTTTTCATGCAAAAAGCCAGTGAGTAGCCTGAGTAATTAACATCCTTGCATGTGCTTGAATAAGTTTCAGTCTTGATATCTCTTTGAAACCGCTGTGTGTAGTTGACTTTTAAAATGAGGTTAAGGCACAGAAAAAAAAACCCTATTTCCGGCTATATCCATATATTTTTAGCCACTATAAATTCCGAATGAGTCAATCATAGCCAAATAATCCATGCCTATAGTCATGTGTGTTTTGAGTCGACCCCTACAACCCATTAAAAGCGTGGGGTAGGAGTTCATTATTTTTATTGGTTATTAGAGTTTTGGAGTTTTTATTAGGAATTTATGATTTTATGAATTTTTGTAATAAAAAAACCACCATCCAAAAAGAAGAAA
>BMAC01000145.1:420832-431535 GCA_014905375.1 Phtheirospermum japonicum | reverse complement strand
ATAAAACGCGTAGGCAATGACTAACAAAATTCACCGAGACTCACCATCCTTCTTTTTTCTTTATTTCTTTTTTTTTATTTATCCCCTTTTATTCTTTTTTATGGGTCTTTTTTTTGTTTTCTTGGGCCTTAAGACTTCCCAAAACTATAAATACCTATGTATTTCGGATTTTTAACACACATTATCATATTCCTAGGTTTTCTAAGGCCTATTAGGGGCTGACAACCCCAACGAGTGCCATTTATTTTCTTAGTTACTCTTAATAATTTTTAATTTCAAATCTCTAGCTTTTAGGTTAATTTAGATTAGCTTTTAGAATAATTTAGATTCAAGATTTCTACACCWAGACRTWGCGGATCTTCTTGATTTAATTAGTAAGTAATTATTTCTTTCGCTTYCAATTTAGTTACATGCTTTTAATTAGTTTAATTAATAATTATTATTTCCATGACGAAACTTTCTTGTGATTGTGATGAGCTTGAGATGATGAATTTGTTGATCGTTYTTGGCTAGATCTAATGGGTCTAGAKCCTAGATTCGTTGTGAACCATCAATTGGGTCTTCCCAAGCGATGGTGGAGAYGAATCAAARCTCTAGAACCCTAGTTTTCTTAATCGTTTTAAAAACTAATTAATTGATAATAATCCCTAGATTTAATTTAATTATTCTTAGGTAAATTAATCTTAGATTTAGATAATTTAGATAATTAAATTCTTAGTTTAAATAATTTTTAGATTTAGTTAATTAGATCATAGCTTCGATAATCTAGTTTTAATTAGTTTAATTAATTTCTAGTTCTTAAAACTCTCAAACAAACCCCCCTATTCGCGTGTTAGATTAGTTTTATTTTTATTTTCTTATTCGTTAAAACAAACATAAAACGAACTTCCGAATCTAGTCTTCCTCGAGAGATCGACTCGGTTCAACTTACCAACCTACATGCGAAGTCGTACTCTTGCGAGCGATATTTTTAAAACTGACAACTTTAATAAAGTAGGTGCAAAAAGTTCGAATCACCCCACAGCACCCGCCCAAAAGAAATTTTTGATCGTGGCCATCGACTATTTTAGCAAGTGGGTGGAGGCTGAGGCCTTGGCCAAAATTACGGAAGATGAGGTCATTGGTTTTTTGTTGAAAAACGTAGTGTGTCGATTTGGAATCCCAAGGATTTTGGTCTCGGATAATGGCACTCAGTTCATGGGGACCAGAATCAAAGCTTGGTGTGCTCAAATGAAAATTGATCAACATTTCACATCTGTTTACCATCCGCAAACCAATGGTCAAGTTGAAGTGACCAACCGCATTCTCGTACAAGGAATCAAAGCGCGCATGGAGAGATCAGGAGGCAAGTGGGTGGAGGAACTAGGTTTAATCCTGTGGGCATATCGGACTAATCCCAAGGAGAGCACAGGAGAAACGCCATTCAGCCTGGTGTATGGCATAGATGTTGTGGTCCCTGCGGAGGTAAGTATGGAAACCCATAGAGTTCAAAACTTTAATGAGGAGCAAAATGAGCTATTGACACGAGATGACCTAGATTTGGTAGAGGAAAAAAGAGAAAGAGCTGCCGTCAGAATGAAGCACATTAGGGGGCGAGTCAAAGCATACTACGATAAATCTGTAGTCAAAAGAACTTTCTAAGTGGGAGATCTGGTTCTTCACAGATATGATTTAGGGAAAGCAAAAGGAAAGTTGGATGCTACTTGGCAAGGGCCTTTCAAAGTTACAAAAATCCTAAAGGGTGGAGCTTATGAGTTGGAACAGTTAGATGGGGTTAAATCACCGCGAGCTTGGAACATATCAAACTTACGGAAATATTATGTATGAAAAATGAGGCCTAATGTTTATAATAGATCTGATTTGCATGTCTCTGCTTTATACAGGTTTTAACGCCAGGATTGGCTAAGGGCGGATGCCCATAAAATTCTTGACCTGATTGTCGGTTTAAAATTTTAAAGCCAGGATTGGCTAAGGGCGGATGTCCATGAAATTCCTGACCTGATTTTCAGTTTAAAATTTTAAAGCCAAGATTGACTAAGGGCGGATCCCATGAAATTACGGACCTGGTTGTCAGTTTAAGATTTTAAAGCCACGATTGGCTAAGTGTGGATGCCCAGGAAATTCCTGACCTGATTGTCAGTTTAAAATTTTAAAGCCAAGATTGGCTAAGGGCGGATGCCCATGAAATTTCTGATCTGATTATCATATTAAAAATTTAAAGCTTGGATTGGCTAAGGGAGGATACCCCAGAAATTCCTTATTGCCAGAAATGCCAGAATCGACTAAAGGTGAATGTTCATAAATTTCTTGACCTAATTTTCAGAAAGTCATGATTGGTTAAAGACAGATGTCCCATTTAGTCTATCTGCTGGGATAATTCAGACTGATTAAAGAAATATCATGAGTACTCAAACAAAAGTTTTTGCCGAGAAGATTCACATTCATCACAAAGTCGAATCTTGAATTACATCAAATGAGAAACATGTACGCCTTCTTACAAAATGAAATTTGGCGAGTTTTATTAGAAGTGCAACAAAACTGAGAAAGAGAAAAACTCATGAAAAACAACAAAAATGTGCGAGGTTACATAAAATGAGCTCCAAATTCATCCATGAGAAGAAGAGGCCCCCCGGTCAGAAGCCAGAATCCGGTGGACACGTCATAGCTCACGCTCTGTTTCACGAAGGCGCTGGCTGTATCTGTCGGCCCGTTCGGAAATGTTGTGAGCTTCGCTAGCGGCAATAGTTAGTTGGCTTACTGACTCAGTCAGATCGGCTTTTTCCTCCTCCAGTTGCCGATTAAGTTTGCGGAGCTTAGCCCATTCATATTTGTAGTGGCGTTTCTTCAGCCTTTTCCTTTCCAAAAGACGACACACTTGGAAATTTTTTTCCCGAAGGACAGAAAGTTTGAAATTTTCGGTAAAAAGAGAGAGATTTTTTCTTTTTGCAATATCCAGTTCTTCAAGCAGAGAATAAGATGCCATGACAAGAATGAAATAACAAAGTTGAAATACGCATATATAAAGAGAAAGTGGCACGTGACAATAAGAATAATTGTACTAGGGTTTCCGTGAAATCAGGAAACCCTTAAAATTCATTAGGAAAATGACAAAAATGTTTTGATTACAACCAGGAAGCATGCAGGAGATAGATCAGCCACGCAGGCAAAACAAACAAAGATCTATCAGAGCAGAAGATGAATAAAAGAAGACTATCATAAAGTCCTGCATCTAGCTCCTCGACAAGCTGCTCTACTGCATCCTCTACTAAGGCCCCAGGAGAGGACCCTACTGGCAGCTCACCCAGACCGACGAAGGTTGGGGAGGGCGTAGATGTGGTCAGGGCAAGGACCAAGCCTTTATCTGGCTGAGCCGCCTTTGGAGCAGCTGGTGGAGCATTAAAGGCCGTGATAATATGCTTGACAAACTCATGGGTGTCTAGCCTATGTAGGCGGTCTTGCTCTGGAGAGTAGCAGAAGGATGTGGGCTCAGGTGGCTGCTTCAAGGGCTCCACGCGGTCGAAAGAAAGTGTGGGGTTCTCCTGGGCCCATTTGGCCTGAGCGTCCAGGGCAAGGTGGTAATACACCTCAGCCTCTGGAGCCAGTAAATGATAAAGCTGTTCTGAGCCCATAAAAGCTCGGCGGGTGGTGTCCCGGGTGATTTGAATCAGCCTTAACCCTTCTTCGGAGTTAAAGAACTCCATCTTCCATTCTTCGCGCGCTTAGGCCACCGTTTCATCTGCCAAGCTCCGGGCCTCAGCCAGAGCTTCATCTCGCGCCTCGGCCCTAGCCATTTCTAGCATTTTCCGCTCTACCTTCTTCACTTCCTCCAGCTATTGCTCAATCTTCTTCAGTTTGATTACTCTCTCCTTGCACAAGTCGCGTAACTTTCTTTATTTCTCCTACAACTTCTTGTGTTCCTTGGACAGGTCAGCATTTATCATGGCCCCCTAGCCCTAGCAACCAAGATGGACCTCTTGGCCGCTGCTTAAAAGGAAAAGAAAACTTAGAAAAAAAAAGAGAAAAAGTAGGTGAAGAATGATATACCCTCGCCTCATCCTGACACAAAGACTCGATGAGATCAGGGTCGGACCACTATTCCAGGGTGGACCTTTCTGCACTCGAACACTGCCCTTGGATGAACTGAGCTGCCAAGGGACTAGGGCAGTTCAAAAAAAATTTGGTGAACCAGGTATCATTGGGGGTGGTGATCTTAACCCCAGAGCCTGACGCCCCCACTGTACCAGCGTGCGGCCTCTTCGCTGGACGCTCCGTCTTCTCCCTAGAATCTGAGGGAACAATCACTTCTACCTCTGGCTCTGGAGGGTTCTGGGGAGTGCCTGATCCGCAGGCCTCAGCTTGGGTAGGCTCATCCACTAGAGCCCTTTGCTCTGACCCCGCAACTGCTCCCCTTTGGTGAGCGGCCATGATACTTTGCATCATGTTTCCTAAGGAAATAGGGACAGAGGTTAGTTAAAAATTATCATAAAATACAAACCAAGAAAAATATCAGAAAAATTCAAGACTGACAAGGTTCTTTACTAATCTCGGGGGTTAAAGGGCTGTTCTCCTCCCGATCATTGAAGAAATTTATGGCAGAAGGGACGAGAAGTTGGGAGATATGAAAGACGTTCTCTTTCAAGGTAGAAATGATCCTCTTAAGTCGAGGAGATCTGTCTCTTATTGACAGATGCGTCTGAGCTGGCAATTGCTCAATAGATTGGGGAGGGAAGCACCAATCCTTTCAACAATGCACAAAGAAAAACCTCTTATGCCAGGATTTTTTGGAGGAAGGGATGCCAATAAGAAATCGAACACCTGCCCTAGCACATAGGTAAAAATAGCCTGGGCAGAGCTCTTGACTTGAAAGAGCTGGAAGAAGGTTTGGGTTGTTGGATCCAGGCCAGCATATCGCATGGCCAGATTATAACTTATAATAATCCTAAAAGAATTGGGAACAAACTGGTGAACCGGGATTTTGTACAATAGGGCTATCTCTAATATCAGCTGGTTCACCGGAAGACGCAGACCCATCTGGAATTAGTCAACGAAGAAGGTCAAGTGTCCAGCCAGGGCCAGGTACGCCATTATGCAGCTACTGGGGTTAACCAATTCAAACTCCTACGACACCTGGTATTTATACTTCAGATTCTCCACCGTTCTATCATTCAGGATGGAGCCCATATATGGCCGGCCGGGGATATAAGGGGGATACTCGAAAGATGGCGACGATGGAGCCGACGTCGCTGGAGAAGAATGAGCAGAAGAAGAATCAACGGAAGGAGAATGGGCAAAAGAAAATGGCAGATGAAGAGGATGAGGGCCTTGACATTATTGGAAAAGTAATAAAGGTCGGAAAAATACCCGGCGATGGAGATGATCGGAAAACGATAAGCTTGAAGATGATATTGAATCGTTAAGGAGAAAAGGCGGAGAGCAGGTGCGTTTGTGAACTTGAAAATATGAAAAGTGAGGAAAAAAGAGAAGACAGCGGGAATAAAAGGAAAAGGAGATTTTCAAAAAATGAAAATCGAGGAAAAAGCGGGATCTCGATGGGATTCCCGCATTTAATTCCTGTCAGATGAACAATACTCTAGGTGATGAACGAGAACGTCAACCGTCGTTGACCTATCAGTAGTGCAGTACTCAAGGAGACGTGTCGATATGGTAACCGTTTCTGGATATGGACCGTCACTAATAATGCCAATAATTATACTTGATCAAAAGGCGGATTTTATGGGATTTGTACAGATACGGAAATTTGGAAAGATGCGTGGAACCCTAACCACTCCTAAAACAAACCCTAGAGTTTTACAGATGTACCCCAACCACTTCGGGGGGGGGGGGGGGGGGGGGGGGGGGGGAGTGGGTGGAGGCGAGTTGATATGATCTGAATGAGAAGACCTGGATTAAGGTAGACCTGGTTTCAGGATCACTAAGAAAGTGCCCAGTAGGATAACCTGCTGTGCCCTTGTGAAGTCTTGAGCTGGACTTTCCCAGAGGAAGTCAGGAAAAATAGGTTGAGATGAGTTGAAGGAATTACCCTAGCTCAGGATAATCCTGGTCTGACCTAAATTCTCGGATGAGACGAAGGCCAAGAGGCCAGCGACAGCCCTTCTAGAAGGCCCAAAGCTGTCATTTCTTCAAATCGCGGCCCGTTTTCGCTGAAACTCTACTCGTTTGCCCATTCTTGACTACGTCCAAACCTAAATACCTCAAAATACCTAAAATAAATATAAAACTAATTAATTATAATTAAAATACGGTAAAACAAGTTGGAGATAAGAAAATGTGAAAATATGCTCAATCTATCCAACTTTCACCGAAAACAAT
This sequence comes from Phtheirospermum japonicum, assembly GCA_014905375.1. Lineage (NCBI taxonomy): Eukaryota > Viridiplantae > Streptophyta > Magnoliopsida > Lamiales > Orobanchaceae > Phtheirospermum > Phtheirospermum japonicum. Next base: position 425,205 of record BMAC01000145.1, on the reverse strand, counting down.
AACAAAAATGAACTAAAATACTAACTAAAATCAAGACAAATTCATGTTAATCAACTACCCGACGCTAAATTGGTTTGTTCGTCCCCGAACAAATGATAGTTTCAAAGACTAACAAGTATGAAAATCTGTCCAAGCAATGATTCGTGTCGTACTACATACATAATTTTGAAAATATATATACAAGTCACGCAACTTCAAACACTCAACCCTTATTACATTGTCGCTCCAAAATCAAAATTCATGCATCCTCTCAAAAGGAAATATATATGGGTGTTCGCTCAAAGCACTCAAGAATTTTCTGCATGGGACGTGTATATGCTCAAATCATTCAAATACAAGCACAATAAACAAGAACCGAAAATCAATCTCTTTTCAATCGCAAATTAAGTGTGTTATCGAACTAAGAATCAGAAAAGGTCTTTTTGGGTTGTAATGTAAGGCTCTTTGGACGGGTATGGAATATATAAGTCATGTGGCTAAATAACTCACCCAACCTAATCTAATCACGAAGCAATTTGCTTCACCTCGTTCAAAAATAAAAATAAAAACCTCACTAAACACTCATAATGTAGCCTTTTGAATATAGGCTATTTCTCAACTCGTAACTCTAACCGACTTGAAACTCAAAACCACTTAATCACAACTCTTTTGCCTTTTAAACATAAGGCTTCATAAAATAAAATAACTCAAGCCTTTATTAGCGCGTAGGCAATGACTAACAAAAATTCACCAAGACTCACCATCCTTATTTTTCTTCTTTTTTTATTTTTTTATTTTTTTATTTCCCCTTTTATTCTTTTTATGGGGTCTTTATTATTTTTTTTTATTTTTTTTTTCTGATGGTGGTCTTACAAAAATTCATAAAAATCATAAACTCCTAAAAAAATTTCCTAACAAAATTTCCAAAACACTAATAACCAAGAAAAATAGCGAACTCCTACTCAACGCTTTTAATGGGTTAGTAGGGGTCGACTCAAAAATAAAATCACTCATGGCTATAGGCATGGATTATTTGGCTATGATTGGCTCATTCAGAATTTATAGTGGCTAAAAAAAATATATGAATATGGCCGGAAATAGGGTTTTATATGTGTGCCTTAACCTCATTTTCAAAGTCAACTACACACAGCGGTATCAAAGAGATATCAAGACTGAAACTTATTCAAGCACATGCAATGATGATAATCACTCAGGTTACTCACTGGCTTTTTGCATGAAAAAGTTTTGAATTGACGCTGTTTTTAAGGTTTTGCGAAATTGATTGCGTCCAAGTACCATTTTACAATATATAATAATAAATTTTGAAAAATTATGCACTCATACACGCTCAAAGACAAGAACTCAAATCAAACTTAATTAACTTCGACAGGCAATCCATACAAACACAATATCGCGCGGGAATAGCAATCAATCACATAAAAAAATTTCAAATTGCACAATTTTCAAATATAAATCATACTCAACCATCCCCCCCTCTAAAAACTCGACAATCTCCTGATTGTCATAAATATAAGAAAAATAAATCAAAAGAGGAAAGGGTGAAGAAAACGTCCCTGAAAAATAGTCGAGTTTCTCCAAAAGTACTTGTGCAATCATCCTTCGTCTTTAATCTCGTGATCAAAAATGAAACGATTAACACCTAAAATTAGCAGAAGTAATTATCATTGGCGGGATCTTATTTGGGTCGAAGAAAAATTCGTTCGAACTCGCATGTCATTCGTTTTGATTTCTTCGTTTCTAATGATTAATCCCTCCTCGATAAAACTTCTACCTGTTTCAGAAACCTAAAAAGAACAACGTAAAATAGAAAAAGATAAATAAACTAAAAATAAAAAGGATAGAAAATTTAGCTTGGGTTGCCTCCCAAGAAGCGCTTGTTTAACGTCGAAAGCTCGACGCCTTCTACAAACGATGCTATCCCGGATCCAGAAATAAATGACGATCGTGCCACGCCTTAGTGTTCTCCAAGAGTAAGATTTGGCAATTAAAAATACCAAGGAGGGCATGGGCAACAATTCGTAGAACAAAAACTTCTACTTGCTTCGGAGGTCAAAAAAGTGAATAGTTGACCACCATGAACATATCAAACGTAAATTGGGGCACAGGGTGATCCTCTACTTTTGGAAAAATTAGGAAATCCGTCGAAAAAATGAAAAATCCTCCAAACACTCCGAACCTCTTCACTTCTTTAACACCCCCCTCAATATTTTGAAAATAATTAAAATCTATAAAAGGGCAAAGGGGAGGGGGAATTTCTTCGACTACCTCAACCACCATTTTATTCGTATTCTCCATCAATGTGTTGGTTGTCTCGATAAGAGGTTCGATCATCTCTTCCTTCTTCAAAAATTCATCCACCACCACCATTTCAATATCAATTAAAGTATCTGGTGGATCTCCATACGTCTCGATAATCCCACTCGTCTCCAACTCGGGCAACTCGACTCCTCCATTCTCATTGAACTCCAATGGCCTTGAATCTCCAACGTCATTTGGATACTGCAGTGGCAACAACTCCTCATCATTATTCATAAAATATTCAAAAAGCGCAAGAGGTTCAATCTCCTTTGTATCCCCAAATTCCTCATCCGCATGTATCTCTTCCAAAATTGGCTCCATCTCATTGCTAATATCCCCCAAATGTTCGTGCAAGTTTAAATCATCAATATCTATGGTGGGCTCCACCTCATCGAGAGTCAGTAGCTCTGGTTGACATGGAGGTTCGTCCATCTCGTCCGACCATTTTGCTAAAGAAGCCATTATTTGACCAAGCATTGTCTCGCAATTCTCCATAGACTTAGATAGGTCATGGACCTGTTCAGTCATGCTAGTTACCTTCTCAGTTAGTTCCGCAATTTCGTTCCGTTGACGAATGGTCTCGGCTTCTTGATCTTGCTGCCACGCCAAAAATTGATTGTCTGGTTTATATTCTTCATGGCTCGGGAAGTAGGGAATTGAGTCGGGAGAGACATAAGAATCGTGGCCTGAATAATGTTGGAAGGCGACATATTTTCTCTTGTGGCTCATCGTCAAATAACACTAAACATTCATTCGCCATATGTCCTCGGTATCCACAACGATTACATATTACATTAAGCACATAGAACTTCCTCATGAACTTGTCGATTAAGTCAAACCACGTTTGCAAAGAATCGGGCTATAACTTTTTGTACCATTGCATTGCTCATTCCTCAAGTGAAAAGGTGAAGAGTCGCAACCGCACTTGTTCCCTTGTAAGCCCGAGAAGTAGAGAACTGTTGGTGATGAACTCGAATTTTCGCATGAATTTAAGCGCATCTTCATTTCGTCGTCCATAAAAAATCGGGAGGTTCTCTAGGTCGTACTCGTCTGGATAGTAATTCTGCATCGCGGCGCTCAATGGAATGGCCGGGTGAAGTGCACGGTGCCGATTGAACGGTGGTTCATCGTACGAATAATACATTTTTTTAAATATTTAATTTTAACAACTTTAAATAAATAAAAATATTTAAAAACAATTTTTGATTTTATTTTATTTTTTTGAAATTCGAAAAATAATAAATTAAAAACTAAAAATAAAATTTACAATTTTTTATTTTTTATTTTTTAAAAATTATTTTTTTTATTATTTTTATTTTTAATTTCAAAAAATAAAAATTTTTTAATTAAAAATAATATTTTCGATTTTTTTTATTTTTTTTAATTTTAAAAGAAAAAATATATATATATTTATTTTAAAAAACGGTTTGATAAATCTTGAGTTTTGGTTGTAAACGAACCTTGCAAACACAACACTAAACACACAAGATTAAACGCACCGGTGGAAAACGAATAATTAAAAAAAATCACAAATAAATATTAAAGATAAATGAAACGAAATAAGAACAAAAATAAGGATGCGACGAACAAACACAAAATTCACAACCTTTAGTTTTCCCCGGCAACGACGCCAAATTTTTGATCCAAACTTTTGTTCACCCCTTTTTAATAAATTAATCTAAAAACACGTCAGTTTGCTCGCAAGAGTACGAGGTACTTGTAGGGTGATGAGTTTGACTCGAGTCGTATCTCTCGAGTAAACAACTATTCGGTCTTTTCGATGTTTTTAGGTTTAAATAGAAGATCTTATAAAACTTCTAAAAACTTGGGAAATTGATCTAAAAACTAACAACTTAAAAGCATAAGTTCAAAAGCTAGAAGCTATAAATGAAAATGGAAGTTTTGATAATTAAAATAGCAACTAAACTATGATCCAAGCATCAACACAAGATTAAAAAAATAACATGAAAATAAACTATATTATAGAAAGATATTACCAAATGTATGATCCCACAAAAGCTTCAAATGGAAATGGAAACTTGAAGGATTCTTCACAAAAGAAATGCCAAACCAAA
>BMAC01000145.1:388160-410323 GCA_014905375.1 Phtheirospermum japonicum | reverse complement strand
AAGCTCGACACCGTATAGGAAAAGATACGTAGGAATTGCAGAGCGTCCTCTTGCGGTAAGCCATGGAACGTGGGTAGTCGGTTTAGGTCTATCGGCCGCAAATCGTATTCGAGAGCCTCGGGGCTCAATCGAATACAAGAGGAGAAGTCACCCATGTACGGCCTCGACACCTCCTTGATACTATTGGTAGGACCCCGTCGGGGGTGGCGAAAGGGTGACCTCCGATATCACGAATGGCATATGGGTTTTCGTTGATGGCGGGCGCTCGTGGAAAATCTTGAGGTATCGGGTTTTCGGAATTGAGGCACGGGCCCGGACGGATGCGGGAATCGTGGCTCGTGCCTGTTGGGGCGTAGTGTGGACCTTGATGAAACTGCCTCGGGGCTTGGAAACGGCGGTTGATACGGGTACGGCGGCCTTTCGACGATCGGATCTTGGTAGGGCGTCCCGTGAAATTGAGAATTCGAACTTTGGGGGTCTTGGTTCGTAAAACCGTTTCCCCCTTGGTCGAACGTCGTCGCATAGACGGGTTGTGGGTCTTGAAGAGCCGCGGCTTGAGGTGCCGGCGTGGGACCGGTCGATACTTGCGGCGGCGGAACCCCTTGGTTGTCGCGGGCAGGGGCAGGAGGCATCGGGTTTTCGAACGGGGTGGCCATAGTTTGCTCCTCTATCACCGATGATAATAAGGGAGGTAATGGGACGTCGGACATGTCTCGCCTTGAAGAAGCTCGTACGTCTTGTCGCAACCTCTCGGGGTTCGGCAAGAATGGAGTCAACTCCTGTCTGAGCGATCGCCTACCTTGCATACACAACAACAACAAAAGATTACGCGTATCGAATGTAAAACATTTAACTAACTACTATTTACAATAGCAATAAGAGTAATTAATAACGCCATTGGCCTTCATCCATCCCCGGCAACGGCGCCAATTTTTGATCGACGAATCCTCGACGCGCTTTTTTTGAGAATCCGTCTCCCCAAGAGTACGAAGCCGGTTTGTAGGGCGGCGAGTTCTTCCCGAGTCGTGTCTCTCGAGGATGGATGCTATCGGCTTATCGGTTTCTTATTTTCTCTTATTGTCGATTGAGATTAAACTAATCTAAACTAGGAAAGCAGTAGTAATTGATTTGGTTTGAGTTTTTATAACTAAACTTAAATTGAAATAGGAGTTTTGAAAGCATTAAAATACGAAAAGGAAATTAAAGCTTATTTAAAAATGATTAATCTAAACAAGTTAACTAAGAAAGCTTATAATTTAAATTAAGGAAAATGGAGGGAAAATTAGAGTCTTGCTTAATTTGAAAAAGTCAACAATATTAATTTAGCAACAATTCAAGGTTTAAATAGGAAGATCTTATAAAACTTCTAAAGACTTGGGAAATTGATCTAACAACTAATCAACTTAAAATCATAAGTTCAAAAGCTAGAAAGCTATAAAGTGAAAATGGAAGTTTTGATAATCAAAATAGCAACTAAACTATGATCCAAGCATCAACACAAGATTAAAAGAAATAACATGAAAATAAAACTATATTATAGAAAGATATTACCAAATGTATGATCCCACAAAAGCTTCAAATGGAAATGGAAACTTGAAGGATTCTTCACAAAAGAAATGCCAAACCAAAGCTTGAACAACTAGTTAATAAAGATCTAACACTTAACTAAACTAGAGCTAATAAACTAACTAATTACTAGAATTTAAATTGATGAAAAGGAAAATATTTTTGTTGGGTTGAAGGAGTTTCCTGGGGTAGAAAGACCCTTGCTGCAAGTTGATTCAGTTGGAAAAGACGTCTGGTGCTTTAATCCTTCACAAAGGGGCAAAATCGTACAAAAGCAGTAAAAATCTGATTTTCAGTCGATCGACTGAAAAGGAGTCGATCGACTTGCAGTCGATCGGTCAAGTTACATGTCGATCGACTGCGCTGTCAAAATGGCCAGAAGCCCTGGAATCCAGTCGACCTTGGGGTTCTAGTCGATTGACTGCAGTCGATCGGCCACGTCGGCAGTCGATCGACTGCGTTGTCCAAAATGGCCAAAGTCCCTGGAATGCAGTCGATTTTGGGGGTTCAGTCGATCGACTAGAAGGGCAGTCGATCGACTGAACTTCCAGTCGGTCAACTGGTTTGCTGCACCCGGCTCGATTTCTCGTTCTTTTTACGTCCGCCGGTTTATCGATCCTCGTCCGTTGCGCTTCCTTGCTTGTCCGTCCATTCCCGAGTCGAGTGAAAACGATCCCAAATGAGCGTGGGCCCCGCTTGGACATCCTACGGCCAAGACAAAAAATGAAAGAGTGAAAAACTACGAAAACTAATATTAAAACGTACAAAAACTACGAAAACCTAGAAATAACGAGAAACGGCCAACTCGACTCCTAAAACACCTAAAAGCAAGCGAAACACATGCAACGGATACAAAAATGGTAACAAAAATATGTACTAAAATATGCAAATCAGAATCGATGGGGTCTTCAGCTGCTGTCGGCCTCGAAATATTTAGATCGACCGAATTGGTTGCATCTGCTTGTGGTTGGGTTTCGGCCTCCCTTTTGTCTTCCTCCTTTTCTAGATCAATGCCCTTATCCACTACTTTTTCTCTTCTCAGCACATGAATAGCCGAGGCTTGTTCCGTTTGGCTTGGAAGAGTATTTTTCTCCTTCTTCAATGATGCCATGTCAGTTGCCAATTGTCCTACCATTAAATCCAATCTTCTTAGTCCTGACGAATTTTCAAGAGTGCTTTTGGCCATTTCAGCCATCATCGTTCTCAATTTTTTCATATCGTCTTGAACTCCCTTCATTTCCTCCTAAACATGTGTGAGGCCGTCTCAGTTTCGAATAGTTTTGGCAACTTGGTTTTGTTGCCAGACTAAAAGTTGATAAGTCGACTGAATTGTAGTAGGTGTTTGCATGTGTGGTGGTCTCTGCCCCGAATGTTGTTGATTCGAATAGTGCTGGATGGCATTGACGTCCCCTCGTTGTTCGTTGTTGAACGGTCATATATCGGCTAAATGTTCGGGGGATTCGCATTAGTGACACATCGCATTAGTCTTCTTTGAAGAGGCCTTGCTTGCCCGCTCGGCCTTCCAAGCTGCCAATTTCTCCTCAAATATCTCTTCGCACTTTGCTTTGACTAATTTTCCATCATCTAAGTCAGGATCAGGGATGGAAATCTAATTAAATTTCAATTTATGAGGTCGAGAGTTGGTTTCTCTAGATTTTTCACTCAGTTTCTCCAATACTCGTTTTGCCTCGCGGGCCGTTAAATCACCAAAATCTCCTCCTGCTGCTATTTCAACTTGGCTTTTCCCCATGGGTGACAAACCATCAAAGAAAAACTGATTAATTATCTCGGGGGAATAGCTATGATGGAGGCATGCTTTTAAAAGTGATTTGCAACGCTCCCATGTTTCATGAAATAATTCTCCCTCCACTTGTTCGAAGTTAGTAATCTGCCTCCGAATTTGCCCCGTTGTTTGTGCCGAATAGTATTGATTTAGGAACTTCTCGCTTATCATCTCCCAATCAGTTAATGACCTTGGTTCTAAGGACAGTAACCATGTCTTCGCCTTGTCTTTCATGCTGTAAGGGAAACAAATCATTTGCATCTCCTCCCGGTTTAGGCCATGACCTACAAATCTGCCTACTTCATCGATAAAGTAGTTCAAAAACGCTAAAGGGTCTTCGTGGGAATTTCCATGAAAAGTCGGAAGTAAATTAATTTGATGCGGTTTAATCACTACTTCCCTTGCAGTCGGGCCAAGTACAATAGCAGACCCATAAAGCACAACCTTCGGGCATGCCAAATCTCGTTGTCGAGGCGCTCGATCTCCCCTTGGTTCCCTAACTAAGTCATTAGCTCTCTCATAGTGGTCGTCATGCGCGTAATGGTGCTCGTATTTCCTTCTGAAATTATTTTGCTCATAACCATGATCTTGATTCTCCAATCAATCATTTACGTGCCCTTGATTGTTAGCATATGCGTTATGCTGCAGAAAATCTTTGTTCCTAATTGCGACGTTCTCAATGTTGTGTTGGCGAATAGCATTGTTGTTCATCTCTTCGTTGTGCCTCATATTCGCCATGTTGGGTTGGTGACCGATTACATTTTGTTGCTGGTCGACTCCTTCGTTTCTCCCCGCATCTTGTCTTGCAATAATGGGGCGTGGTGGTGATCTCGGTGGTGAATCGCCGTTTCAAATCGGATTTGCTTCTAACATAATGCCGGAAGCTTGATCACAAGCAAAATCAGTTGCTGCTAAGGAATCGTCCTTGGGAATAAAAACGGGTCTTGATCTCGATGGATTTGAACGGTTGATGTTGTCAATGAATGGTACAAGGTTGTGTTGAAGTGATCGCCTTCCTTGCATAAACTCAACAATACATCAACGTACCAAATGGCAAAGACCAAGTACAAAAATAAAAATAAACTAATAAATCAAAAATAAAATAAAACGAAAAACATCTTTAATTCCTACTCGTTGCTTCCCCGGCAACGGCGCCAAAATTTTGATTCGAACTTTTTTGCCTACTTTTATTAAATTTGTCAATTTTAAAAAGCTCGCCCGCAAGAGTACAGGATCGCGTGTAGGTTTATAAGTTGAACCGAGTCGATCTCTCGAGGAAAACTATATTCGGAAGTGTTTCTTGTGTTTGTCGTTCAAGAATAAGAAATAAAAATAAAAACCAAATCTAAACACATAAAAGCAATAAATCGACTTAAACAAAGAACAATAAAAATTAAAGGTTTTGAAAATAATTAAGAAACTTGGGTTCTAGAGTTTCGAATCGTTTCCACGATCTCTTGGGATAAATCCCAATTGATGGTTCATGACGATTCTAGACTCTAGACCTGTTTGATCTAACCAAGCAATCTCATCATATCATCATCAATAGTCCTAACATCATCATCAACAATCTCAATAATATACAATTCATCATCATACATGGGGGGTTTTGTTGTTGGAGATCAATTATTAAACTAACAAGCATGAATTGAAAGCATATAATTAATTAAACTAAATAAAACTAAATTAAGCGAAGGAATTAAAGACTTACTAATTAAACGAGAATAGTTGCAGCGTTCCAAGCAAAGTCTTGAATCTAAATTATCTAAACTATCTAAGAACTAATCTACTTTATTCTAAATCTAAGAATTTAAAACTAAGAATTATGAAAAGAAACTAAGAAATTGAAGGGCACTCGTTGGGATTGTCAGCCCCTAAGAGGCCTTAAAAACCCTAGGAATAATGTGTATTTTCGAATGTGAGGGGTGGGGGGTATTTATAGGTGTAAGTGGCTTAGAAAAGGGGTCAAAATTAGGGTTTCCTCAGCACTTTCCATGCCGGTTGGGCCCAGAGACATCCCTTTCAGAAGGCCCAGAATCAGGAGGTGTTGCCAGCCCAGCTTTCTATACCAGTTGGGCCCAGCGACAGCCCTTCTAGAAGGCCCAAAGCTGTCATTTCTTCAAATCGCGGCCCGTTTTCGCTGAAACTCTACTCGTTTGCCCATTCTTGACTACGTCCAAACCTAAATACCTCAAAATACCTAAAATAAATATAAAATTAATTAATTATAATTAAAATACGGTAAAACAAGTTGGAGATAAGAAAATGTGAAAATATGCTCAATCTATCCAACTTTCACCGAAAACAATAACAAAAATGAACTAAAATACTAACTAAAATCAAGACAAATTCATGTCAATCACTTGCATACAAATAATAACAATGAATAATGAATTTAATATTTACCTTCCAAGAAGGGTCAAATCGAGTCTTCTTAAATTGTTCCCACTCATTTAACTCAAAACCATACTTTTCGCAAGGACTTGTGTTATTCGAACTACCATATACATATTCTGTTTTTAAAGCTGATTTAAAATCTTTCCATTTTTTTCCCACCGATTGAAAAACCTTCTTTTTGAAAGCAGAACAATTTGGTACCTCGAAGTTCGCCTGTAACAAAAAAAAAAAAAACAATTATAATAACTATGATAATAATAATAATAATAATAATAATAATAATAATAATAATAATAATAATAATAATAATAATAATAATAATAATAATAATAATAATAATAATAATGTGAAAATGAAAAGATATGAAATACCATAACATCTTGCCAGATTAAAGTCTTGGTAGAATCTGGTACAAGTTTCCAATTCTCAATCAAAATTGAAACATCTTCTCAAGCAAGTTTTCCCAGATAAGTACTCAATATCACTTGATGAGTCCTTTTAGTTTTTCCTGTAATGCTGACGAAATCAAGTGGTTCTTTTTTGCCATTAACATGACTCTTGGAAATCTCTTTATACCATGTGGAAGATCTAGTCTTCCTCGACATAGTGAGTGTAGGAGAAGTCAAGCGATGCCTCACGGGAGGATCCATTTACTTGTGTAAATAGAAAAGCAAAAAATAAAGGTTAAACTACAAGAACATAATTATTAATTAACACAAGAACTTAAAAAATTACATTTTCATCCAATTATTTATTAACACATTAAACTCACATGTTGGTTTATTTTTGATATAAAATTTTTCATAATATATTATTGTGCATCGAAACTAAGAATTTTAAAGAATACTTAACTTAAAAATTTATTATAATGTTCTCCCATATGCCCTCGTCATGATCATGACGATTGACATGCACATCGTCTAGTACATTTTCTTCAATATTCGGCATTCGTGTTGTGAAAGAGAGAGTCTCGGAGTTATCAAGTGTTGGGTCTTCATTTTCATGAGTATCATCCATGCTTCTATCATGCTTGAGCACCACCGACAATCTTTTATCGCACGGATCATTGATATAAAACACTTGTTTATCTTGACATGCCATGATGAAAGGCTCATCCGTATAAGCTGCCTTATGAAGATCTACCAACGTAAATCCCATTTCATCGATTTGCACACCTGTGTTAATATCAACCCACTTGCACTTAAAAACGGGTACTCGAAACTCAACATAGTCAACCTCCCAAATTTCTTCAATGAATCTGAAGTAATTTATAGATGCTTTAACGGGATTTTTATCTTTCGAACTAGAAAAGTGCATTGCCTCAGCTTCAAGAGTAACCCCACTGTTTTGATAGCAACTGTTATCGTCTTGCGACTTTGTGTAGAAGGAGAAATTATTGATATCATATCCACAACACGTCACGACATCTTTCTTAGGCCCATGTGCTAACTGCATATTTCTGAGTCATTTTCTGAAGCAACAATTTGTTTTTTAAACCAACTTAGGAAAATTTTATTATACTAAATTAGTAACTCTTTTTCCTTCATTAGGGGATTATTTGTCTTCAAAAATATCTTATGATCATCCAGGTAAGGGAGAACCTCCTCAGTGTTATTCAATATGTACAAATGCGCTTAAAGCACTTCCTCAAAACTCTTGGAATGAATTCCATCACCCCGTGTACCCTTACCTCCATATCTCCCATCGTGACGAGATTTAGGAAGCCCCACACTTCCACTTGTCCCATGTAGTCTATACAAAACTCGATAGCTTCCTCAGCGATGTATCTTTCAATAATAGAAGCTTCGGGATGAGATGGATTTTTTGTGAACCCTTTTAAAACCTTCATATAACGCTCGATAGGGTACATCCACCTCAGATAAACTGGACCATACTCTCTAATTTCGTTCACTAAATGAACAATTAAGTGAACCATTATGTCAAAGAATGAAGGAGGAAAATGCATCTCTAATTGGCATAATATAACAGCAGCTTCCTTTTCCCACTCATCTAGCTTCAAAGGGTCAACAACTTTCGTATAGATATCATTAAAGAAATAAGACAAGCAAATTATGGCATGTCTTACCTTTTTTGGCAAAATATCACGTAAAGCTACTGCTAGGAGTTGTTGCATCAAGACATGACAATCGTGAGACTTCAAGCCAACCAATTTAAGGTCTTGCATTGAAACAAGACTCTTGATATTGGAAGAGTATCCTTGTGGCACTTTCACGCCTCGTAGAGACTCACACAACTTTTGTTTTTCTTCTCTCGACAAAGTATGACATGCCGGGGGCAGATATGTTTTATTTCCAGATGGTATAGGGTGCAAGTCTGGTCGTATACCCATATGAGCAAAATCTTGTCGAGTCTTAACGTTATACTTCGTCTTGCCCTTAATGTTGAGAAGTGTGTCGATCAAACTATCACACATATTTTTCTCCACGTGCATAACATCTATGCAGTGTCTCACCTCCAGATGGCGCCAATATGGAAGATCGAAGAAAATTGACCGTTTTTTCCAATTTGTTTTCTCACTAGCCCTATTTTGGGTCTTTCCTAAGATTGTATTAATGCCCTTCACCCGATCATATACCTGCTGACCAGTTAGTGGTGTTGGCCCAGATCCTTCCTCGACAGTTCCATTAAAAGCTTTTTTCAATCTATGATATGGGTGATCACGTCGGAGCCACTGCCTAGAACGAGTGTACACAGTCTTTCCCCCATATTTGAGTTGTAGATAGCTCGTTTCGTCTGCACATATAGGACATGCGAGATGGCCCTTGTTACTATACTCGCTCAAGTTCCCATATGCTGGAAAATCATTAATGGTACTAAATAAGAGAGCACGCAACTTGAATGTCTGCCTTCGGTACCCATTAAATATGTAAACACCCTCCTCCCACAACTTTTTCAAGTTCTCAACCAAGGGTTGTAGATAAATATCTATGTCTTTTTCGGGCTGTTTTGGTCCCGAAATCATCATAGAAAGCAAGATAAATTTTAGTTTCATACACAACCATGAAGGTAGATTGTAAATAACAAGCAAAACGGGCCAGGAACTGTGTTGACTACTCAAATTACCATACGGATTCATTCCATCTGTAGCAAGTCTAATCCAAAGGTTTCGGGATTCGCTTCTAAAATCTGGAATCAAACGATCAATTTTCTTCCACTGAGAAGAACCTGTCGGATGTCGCAACTTGACATCGCATTTTCTCCCATCTGCATGCCATGTAAGGTTCTTTGCATCCTCTGTATTAGCAAATAAGCGTTTAAACCACTTTTGTTGGGGAACGTCGATTAGTTCTCTCGTCGCTATTACATTCACCTGATCTCTCTTTGTACTGTGATACCCCACACCTAGGGCACTTATCTGATGACTCGTACTCATTTCTGCATAATATACAATCATTACGACACGGGTGTATCTTATTGTACTCCAAACCCATCGGAAATAATATCTTCTTTGCCTCGTAGTGGCGGCTTGGCAAAGTGTTATCTTCTGGAAACATCATTTTCAACTGCTCAAGCAATTCAGTGAAACTTTTGTCACTCCACCCATTGTGTGCCTTAATATTGACTAGTGTTAACGTTGCTGACAAGTGTGTGAAGTTTTTACACCCAGGGAACAAAGGCTTCTCTGAATCACTCTTCAAAATATCATGCACACGTGCTTCCTGAAAGGATTCTTGACCAACATCACGTATCATGTCCTCAAGTTTTTCCTCGTCCTGAATTCGAGCATCGACATCTCTACGAGTGCGTTGGCCATAAGCTTGCTTAGTCGTCTCGGCTGGAATGTCGAGCACTTCGCCATGCCATGTCCACACCGTATAATTCTTGTTTATTCCATCACACAGAAGATGTTCCTTGATCTTATGGGCTTCATGTCGTCTCCCATTCAAACAGTTGATACAAGGACACAAATACTTGTCACTACGTTCTAATTGATTGACTTTAGCAAATTTTATAAAAAATTCCAAGCCATCTTCATATTCCTTGACTATGCGGCTTGCATTCATCCAACTCCGATCCATCTATTGTACCAAATCGAAGAGGTAAATACAAATGAGGAGCAACAACCGGCGGACAACTATAGCAGAAATGAGAAAACCGAGCCGGAGCAGTCGAAGCAGTTGATCGACTAGCTTTCAGTCGATCGAATGATTGACCAGTCGATCAACTAGATCTCTCCGAATCGACTGGAGTACAGAAGGTTTGGCAATTTTGGGCGAAGTAGTCGATCGACTGATTGACAAGTCGATCGACTAGATCTCTCCGAATTGACTGGTGTACAAAAGGTTTGGCAATCTTGGTCGAAGCAGACGATCGAATGACCCTTAGTTGATCGACTAGATCTCTCCAAATGGACTGGAGTACAGAAGGCTTGGCAATTTTGGGCGAAGCAAATGATCGACTGACCCTTAGTCGATCGACTGCTCCTCAGTCGATTGACTGAGTCGCAGTCCATCTCGAACCGTTAACCGGCGGTTCGAACCGTCTGAACACGTCTAACTGGTCCTATGTACCACCTCTTTCTGGGTGAACTCTTCAAAAAAAAGAACAAAGAAAAAGAAAAAGGAAAAGGAAAAAAAAAGAAGTAACAAAATAAAAAGGGAAACAAAATGAATGGTCAGGTGAAAATGAAAAATGGCACACCTATGATTATCAATCAAGCAATTATTAAAACAACGGAAAAAATTACTATACATTACCCTAGATTTTTCCTTGGAATAATACTGAATAATGAATAGTGAATACTTCACCTCTCTCTCCAATTTTTCCTTGAGCTACAAAATTAAATAAGTTGCGCTTCTTAGAGTATTATCTGGAATTAGATTCTAAATTTAAATAAATATTACTAATATTTGATTAATATAAACTTAATTTACTGCCCAGTCGCTAAAAACTCAATAAATGAAATTCAAAACCATGTATTTGTAATTTTTAAAAATGAGTTTCTAAAAACAAGACTTGTTCCAAAAGTTCATAAACAAATAGCACAGGCGCGCATATATATATATATATATATATATATATATATATATATATATATATATATATATATATATATATATATATATGAAACAATGAGTTTTTATACCTAACAATCCATTTCAAATTGTTTCAACATACTTTAAGTCTTCTAAGTAAAGTCAAATTACATAATATGTCTGCATACACAGTCAAAACATCTTTGCAATTTCTTGCAAGGAAACCAAAACTTGAATGGCATCTCATAATTACAAAATTAAATATAAACCAGCTATAGTTAGTTAATTAGGAAACTTGCTTTTTCTTTTTTTCTTCTTTTTTTAACATTCATTTGGTAGGATGAAATATCAATTTTAGTTCCTATAATATACTGTATTAGTGTATATAAGATAGGCTACATAATATCATTAATGTGCTCTTCTTCAATTCTCTCTTTCTCTTCAAATAACCTTAAAAGAAAAATTTCTAAGTACCTCTGAAGAAAATGACAAATAGTCAAATACAATGGCAGCCACTATATGCCCCAATGATCTGAAAGTTTTGGCAGAAAAAAAATCAAAACCTAATGATCCACGTTTTTTATTTCGAACTATAAAACATTCATTTCTCTCCAATTTGAGACACAATTCAAGTTGGTGCAACCCAACCCAATTAACACACGCATACTATCAAATCAGGCTAATTTGCAAACATAATTGACCCTGCCTCTCGCAATCCCCGACCTCATTCAGCCCTCTCCACCATTTTCACCACCCTAAAACGCCCTTCATTTTAGGGTGATTTCAAGTGTGGTCACAAATTTCTAGGGATTAAACCACGCACTTCAAATAAACATGTTCCCAAAACCTTTTTGTAGTAGATGTTGGACAGTAAACAAATCAGGAGATAAATTTTATAAAAACCACTTGCTTGATGAAATATTGAAAAGAATAAATAAAACCTAATTTATTATTTAATATTTTTATAACATAGTTAAAACCTAATATTTAATGTTCAAATTAAGATATACGATCAATATACCCGCTGGATAAATTACTTGACACATACATAACCCGTGAGCAAATTTGCCCAGGAGACAAAGAAAAAAGGTTCTGGCAAGGGCGCAAACAAACAAATTTCTTCAATTAAAATTAGAATAATCAATGTGGATGAGGCACAACAGAAACTGCACACAAATTCCTACTCTTCTTGTTCTTCACCAAAGCATTGATCCAATGATTTAGAGAACCCTAATATATCTGCTGCCTTTGGTGTTGCACCAATTATAAAACATTCATTTCTCTCTATAAAACATTCATTTCTCTATAAAACATTCTCTTTCTCTCTATAAATCATATTCTTCTAACTAATAATCTGTTTTTTGCTAGCTCTCACAAATATCCAGTCTAATACTAATACTCTATTTTTACCAGCTCTCACAAAATCTATTACTATGTCTAGTAGTATAATAATATGAAGCCACGTAAAATCTTCTAACTAATACGCTGTTTTTTGCTAGCTCTCACAAATATCCAGTCATTTGTGACCCAAACTAAACAGCAAACAAAAAGTATCTCTTCTCATCTGCACCCAAACTTAAAACCCAACCCGAAGAACAGAAAAAAAAAAGAAAAAAAGAAAAAAAGGAAAATAAAAGGTGGAAATAGAGAAAACATAACTATACATTACCCTGGATCACCTAATTACCATAAAGTTACGTTTTTTAACGGGGAAAAGGAAACCCAACTTTTCAATCCAAACAAGAAGCGATTTCTATTTAAACTTTAAAGAACAACAGCAAAGTGGATGCCCAAGTTTGTGAAAGCTTACACGAGTCTATTGTAACTCAGACTCTTGAACTCCTTGGCCGTGATGTTTGGAGAAACAAGAACAGCAGCAAAGTGGGTGCCCAAGTTTGTCAATTCACAATTGAGATCAAGTCTGAAAGCCCTAATTAAAAACCAATATCAATTTTCAAATCCCTAAAATTAATCACTAATTGAGAAGAAATTCAAAAATGGAAGCTTACATGACGCTGAGTTACGCATTTGGAGACGAAAACGTGGTTGACTCTGACGGAGACGGGAGAGAAGCAACAGCGCGCCGCTATGGGTTGGAATCATCGATGGCCGAACGTTCTCCGTGAATGCTTCTGAACGTATTTTGGGGAACCAAATCTATGAAAATTTGGGGATAAAATTTGGGAATGAATTCATTTTATTCTGAGAAGCCGTGTTCTTGTTCAATGCAATCTTGGGGAAAAATACGACTTAAATGGCTAAGTGTGGAGGGTTATGTGTTTGGGATAAAAAGGACACGTGTACCCAAAAAAAATAATACATTCTACGGCGGTTCTACAATAACCGCCGTGAATAAGTAGATTTAACGGCTGTTTTTAAAAAATGCCGTAGACTATATGGATTTTACGGCGGTTATTTAAAAACYRMCGTTAAAATAAGCTAGCCTCYAGTTCTTACGGCGGTTCCTAACAAACCGCCGTGGAATATCTGAGTTTTTAAGGCAGTTTTTATCTAATCGCCGTAGATTATATCACTTTTACGGCAGTTCTTAGAAAACCGCCGTTAAAATCAGTTGATATCCAATTTTAACGTCGGTTTTTGTGAAAACCGCCGTAAAAAGACCTTTTTAACGGCGGTTATTGCCATAACTGCCGTTAAAAGTAATTTTAAGGCAGTTTTCAGAAAACTGCTTTTAATTAACAGCCTTAGAAAGTTGTTTCTGTAGTAGTGCCTTTTCCACCCAAGTAGTACTAATGGGTTCTAATCAATCTTTATAAAACAACTGAACTGGAATTCTTCGATTTTTTAAATTTTTTATTTTTTATGATTCGATTTAGTTTAGGTTTCATATCTTGCAGTTGATCCCTCTATTTGGCCGATTAACAAATCTGAAAGGAAACCCCATACAATAGTTGAAAGGAGCGGGTTATAGAAAGGTTTGTACAAATCTACAATCGTTTAAACTGCAGATTGACAACAGCGAGCGACATGAATTTAAAACTTTTTCTAATTAAGCAAACCACAGGGTAGTTTTTGAAAGCGTGAAGAAAGAGGAGGTGGAGTCGAAGATTAACACATGGCAGAACGCGAAGTTGGCCAAGATTAATAATCGGTTTAAGCGAGAGGATGCTGTGATTAATGGGTGGGAAGGTGAGCAAGTCGAGAAGGCCAGCCCTTGGATGAAGAAGATTGACGTACGTAGCTGACTCAATTTCAATTGCATGCCACTTACTTGACTTAATTATGAGCGAATTTGTCTAGACTTGATCACCTTTACTAATTAATTACACAATTAGTTTATACTTCTATCTATGTACTAGCCGTTGGTTAGAGTTGCTTAATTAAATTGTTTTCTTCTATTAGCAATATCTTATTTGAGTAAATTTAGTTAACAATAAAGGTAAAGAGGAAATTTCTTAAAATCTTCAAACTCTGTCAATAAATGTATCTGTGTGGCTTTGTGTATAATGTCTAATGTTAAAGGCTAAAAGTATCTCCCTTTTCTAATTACAGGATAAGAAAAGCACCTTTTTTAATTTTATTTATTTACTTATTTTTTTTAGAGAAGATTCATAATTGCGAATCTGGAACTTTGGTGCTCTTATCAAATACGAATCGAGTTGAGGGTAACGTTCCAATGAGTTGTTAAGCATATATTTTAGATCAATTTTCTGTACATAATATTCTTTGTGATTTGCGAATTTGTCAATCTATGATCTGTGTCTATTTATGATGATCTTAGGATTCCAAGAATATTGCCGTGTATGTGAATATATTTATCGATCTATGATTTGTGTCGATCTATGAATATTTTGAGAATATTTTTTTTATTGTCGATCTACGATTCCAGGCTCATTCTCATTTGTTTTAAATTATAGATTTGTTTGGTGATGTGAATATTGGTAGATTAATATCGTGTGTGTGGTGTTGCAGAGAATGAGCCTGTTCCAAATATTCTAAAGAAGGATAATAGACTAAAGTAATTGGGATGATAATGAAGTGAAGGATTCATGGGAAGACGAAGAAGACAAGCTTGCAATGGTATATTTATTTTTTCATTTGTTTCATCTTAACTTCTTCAATTAAAAGAGCAAATGAGAAACAGACTAACAAAATTCCAATCATATCAAGATGCTTGTGAGGTGGTACTCTACCTTTTCGTGGATGCTTTTTTTGTTCTTTCTTATTCTTTTTTGTCGTCAGATTTGTTTTTTTTTTCAAATAATGTGGCTAGGCATCTAAAACTAAGCCGTCATGTTCATGTGCAAATGATGTTCTCATTATTATAGAGATTTTTTTTCCTCTTATTTCTTTCTTGGTTTTTGCTTGGTTCAGTAGATATTTTGACTCTCTTGGTGCATGTTCGTGTGCAAAATTCTTGTTTTTGTATGATTCTAACTCAGTGTGAAGGAAGGAGAAATACCCTTTTAATGCTAACTTTGTTATAAACATGCGAGAAATACAAACTTGGTTCCGATTTACGTTTCCCTTGGGATGTAGAAATCACATTTATCATGTCCCTGGAAAAGTCAAACAACCCCTGGTGTAAATATATTTAACAGCATTGCTCAGCTCAGTTTATATTTATTCTTTCCACAGATGGTAAAACTGCCAAGAATGATCGACCAAAAAAATCTTCCGAACCCAATCCCAAGGCTGCTGAAGCCGAAATTACCATCAGTATACTAGATATTTAAAGTGAACAATATTTTTTTTTTGATATTATTAATTCACATTCTTAATTTCATAAATTTCTCATTCCCTATTTGGTTGTTGCAATTTCGAGTTTGTGTTTTTAGTAGATAATTGAAAAAGCCGGGGGGGAACGGTTTCTTGCATGAACATGGCCAAATTCTGCGTGTTTGATAGATATGTGTTGGTATCCAATGACCGCTGCATGATAACGTAACATATGTAAATACGTGATTATTCATTTTTTTTCTATACTCGGAATGTTTGAATACTCGGAATTATTCATTTTTTTTTCCAATGACATCCACTGCCAACGTGGTATAGTTTGTTGGTGGACCCAAATGTTTGAATACTCGGAATTTTGTTGCAACTGTTGGTAAAGGCACATTCTGCAATGGAGATATAATTCAAGGAAGTCAAAATGATAAGATCAAACAATCGATTTTGGTTACTAGGTTTGGAAATGATCATGATGATGCATGTGCAACCAACATCGGGTGTTCAAGGTGTTCAATAACATCATTCGGTAAACCATTTATTATTATTTATTTATTTATTTATTTATTTATTTATTTATTTATTTATTTTCTATTGATATGCAGGTGTGATGAGGCTCGGTGTTGCAGTAGTTGATATGAAATGGGATTGAGAGCCATGAGGAAACGTGACCCAAGAAACGATCTCTACGTTTGCCAGAAAAGTATTTACCTCATGTGATCGTTGTCTTGATGGCGTTTTCTTCATGTGAGCGTTGGACAGATGTGCAAAATCCCTTTTCGAAGACGGTCTTATTCCCTCGACATAATGATCAGGTATGTTCTATTTCTTTTTTTCAAGGTTCATGAATTTGAAGTTTGCTTATATTTGTTGGTGATAGGGCAGGATATATGCCAGACCTGTATTGGGGTAGCTCTAACCCTCATATGATCAACAAGATGCGGGGAAAAACAGCTATCCCTTGAGGTTCCTGACCTGGTCATCGGTAAGAACGTTAGAGGCCCAGAGATTATCTCCAGTCGAAACCCTGACCTGGGCAAAAGGCCTGGTTGAATCCCTTGAAAGATAGAACTCTTCCCTAGTATTAGCAAGAGTGGACTTGTTAAACAGCAAGGGCTAGAGGAAAGAGAAGACGAAGAATCGTGGGCTAGGTCGGATTGAGGAAGAGGAATAAAGAGGATCTGGAAAGAGAGAACTGTTTCTCAGATTCCCAACAAAGAGACAAGTGGGACCACTTGTCAGAATTTGTTGGATAACGGCCCTTAATTCACGCCATGTGTTCCTTGGATCCCGGCTGGGGTCCCCGTTAAGAAAAGCTATAAATATCTCAGCTTCAAGGCTGAGAGAGGTATGTCATTCTTCTGAGGCTTTCTTATTTTCTTCTTGGAAAACACCTCAAACGCTTACTGACTTAAGCATCAGAGAGGTTTCCACCGGAAAATCACCGGTGGTCCTTTCTAACTCTTGTTTGTGGTGCAGATCAGGAAGGTATTCAAGGCTTCAGGCAGTCTTAACATTGGTCAGTTTTTGGGGTGAAACAGTTGGATCTATTTTTTAGTATTTAAAATTTCTATGTTCGAATGTTCAATTTCTTTTTTAACACCCGTTTATGTATTTTATGTTGCTTGCATTAATTAAATATATTTTATTACACTCAGTTAAATTCTCTCCTTTTTTTTCTTTTTTTTTCTTTCTTGCATCCTCCGTCAATCTAACCAGATCTATTTTTTTCCTTCTTTCGTCGATCGATATTTGCTTTTTCTGGAATCTAACCGAATCTGATTTTTTTTTATGGAGATTATCAACACATAATTTATCGATCTATAGAGATTATTGTAATATCAATCCGACATGAATTTTCAACCTTCTAAATGTATATATATTGCGTCTATCTATTTGTATCTCTCTGTGTATTAAAACCCAACCATTTGAAGGGCAAATTCTATTGCAAATGGAAAGTGTAGATTCGATGGTAAATAATCACTTTTTTATTTTCTTTTTTGTTATTTATCTTGGTTTGATTTTAGGGTTATTTTTTTCTCTTGGAATAACAAGTTCGATATTAAGATGGCGAGGTCAAGAATCGAGATAATAATGAAGAAAAGAATTGCAATACATAAGTATTGAGGAATGACATTACCAATCTGCTCAGAAATGGACTAAACGCAAAAGCCTATGGCAGGGTAATTTGTTTTTATTTTTGTTTTGTTTTTTTTGGGTCTTCAATTTTCATAATATTTCATTAATCAATTTCTCCGAATTTTCTCTCATTTTGTAGAAGAAATATTTTCATAATATTTCTTTTTTGTTATTTATCTTGGTTTGATTTTAGGGTTATTTTTCTCTCATGGAATAACAAGTCCGATATTAAGATGGCGAGGTCAAGAATCGAGATAATAATGAAGAAAAGAATTTCAATGCATAAGTATTGAGGAATGGCATTACCGATCTGCTCAGAAATGAACTAAAAGCAAAAGCCTATGGCAGGGTAATTTGTTTTTATTTTTGTTTTGTTTTTTTGGGTCTTCGATTTTCATAATATTTCGTTAATCGAATTCTCTGAATTTTCTTGCATTTTGTATATTCAAGAAATATTTCCTATTATGAATTTTCCGACTTTTCATTTTGTTAAAATCTGGTATATTCAAAAATTTATTCATAAAATCTACCCCACAAATTTTTCCCTTTTAATTTACTTTTTGTCATTTTAATGAAATTTGCTTTTGTGCCAAATAAAATCTCCATCGCTTAAAGAATTTGGTAGTATAATCCCTTTGTTTGTTGGAATAGGCTTTAGATTTATATATGATTTTTATTTCTCGAAAATGGAATCTCAATTGCAAACCAACATCTTTAAAAATTAGTCCATTTAATATATCATGTCAGTAATTGATTCTTTCACACTGATTTTGCTTTGGACTGTCCATCCAGGTTTTTTCTTTTATGTGACTTTTTCATTTTCGTCGTGCGAGTTTATGTTTAGTCCACTACCGAAAGTTATGGCGTCCCAATTTTAATAGAAGATTTTTTGGGTAGCTATTTTAATATGCATATGCTCTGCCTTATTTCATTTCATTTTCGAACAATATTGAATTTTAATAACTACAATTATTTTTGAATTTCTTTATACCAAAAAGACAGTGTTGTAAAACCGGGCATTAATTGATTTGCTTTGATCAATACCTGTTTTCAGGAGAAGGGGGTTAGATTGTTTNAAGCTCTGAAGCTCAAAGACGAAGGGGAGAAGAGGAGAGAGAAGTACGACAGGGATGACAGGGTAGCGACAAAAAAGCCCAGACCAGAACTGTCAATGGGTAGATCTCGATTTGATAAATATACTCCTCTGGTAACACCTCCGGGCGAAATTTTGCAAGCAATAGAGCGTCATCCAGAGCTCAAGTGGCCCAAAACTTACTCGCAGAAGCCAAGAAAAGAAAGGTCGGATCGCTTTTGCCGTTTCCATAATGAATACGGACATAACACGGACGAATGCATGCATTTGAAGGACGAACTGGAAAGAATGGTCCAGGCGGGGCATTTGAAAGAGTATATTCGGATAAGGAAAGAGGAAGCGAGATTTGGTAAAAAGAATTACGATCGGACCCTGACAAATAGGAGCAGCCAAGATAGGATGCGTACTGAGGCGAAAAGATCTGATCAGACCCAGGTCGTTCATGGAGAAATCCAGATGATTATCGGAGGAGAATTTGAGGAGCACTACAAGCGGACACAGCACAATTATGCCAGAGCTGCAAAAGACCTAGTTCGAAAATTGCGAGACGTGGGACAAATAACTTGTACCCCCAACATTTTCTTTGGGTCGGAAGATGGTGATGGTATTTTAGCCCCTCATATGGATGCTCTGGTTATAACTGCAACTATTGCTAATTACAATGTCCATAGAATTTTCGTAGACACGGGGAGTTCGGCCGACATTTTGTTCTATGACTGCTTTAGGCAGTTGAAGTTGGATATTGAGCTGGAAGAGGTCACCACCTCCCTAGTAGGGTTCGCGGGAGGATCCCTAAAACCCTTAGGAGCGGTGAGACTCCTCGTGACGTTAGGGGAAGAGCCATACAAGGTGACAAAAACAGTGCGTTTCTTGGTAGTGGATGCACCTTCTTCTTATAACGTCATGCTGGGACGACCATCTCTGAGCCAATTCCAGGCCGTTATATCCGTCTTCCATATGAAGATGAAATTTCCAACGGAAGATGGAGCAGGAGAGGTCAGGGGCGATCAGTATGCTTCACGACGGACTTACATAGAGTGTGTTAGGAGGAAGGAGGAGGAAGAGAGGCAAGGCAAAAGAGCCAGGATAGAATTGCCAGGGGCAGACTTGGCTAATAGAGAGGAAGGTCTGATGATGGTTGAAGTAGTCCCGGGAGAGGGGAGTCGGGTCCTTCGAGTAGGGACAACCCTCAGTCCGGAAATTTTGACAGAGCTAGTCGCGTTATTAAGGAGTAGCACGGATGTGTTTGCCTGGTCTCCAGAAGATCTGGTAGGAATCGACCCAGAAGTAGCAGAGCATCACCTCAACATCAGCTTTGATGCCAAGCCAGTAAAGCAAAAGAAACGTAATTTTGGCCCTGAGAAGGAAGCTATCATAGAAATTGAGGTGGAGAAACTGTTGAAAGCTAAACACATCCAAGAAATACAATTTCCTGAATGGCTTTCTAACACTGTCTTGGTTCCTAAGACACAAGAGGACTGGCGCATGTGTATTGACTTTAGAGATCTCAATCTTTCTTGCCCAAAAGATCACTATCCCTTACCAAGGATCGACCAACTTGTCGATTCCATCGCTGGATGCGAACTCCTGAGTATGATGGATGCATCTCAAGGGTATCATCAGATTAGGCTGGCCAAGGATGATTGGAAGCGGGTCAGTTTCATTACCCCGAAGGGGACGTATTGTTATGTTGTGATGACTTTTGGCTTGAAAAATGCAGGAGCCACCTATCAACGTCTGGTTGATAAGATGTTTAAAAATCAGTTAGAGCGAAATATGGAAGTTTACGTTGATGATATGTTGGTCAAAAGTGTGAAGGCAACATCACATGTGGAAGACCTGCGGGAAACCTTTGATACTCTACGACGATATAGGATGAAGCTTAATCCTAAGAACTGCGCTTTCGGTGTCAGAGCTGGCAAATTTTTAGGCTACATGGTCACGGAAAAGGGTATCGAGGCAAATCCCGAGAAGTTCAGAGCAATTATGGACATGCGAGCGCCTAGGAATGTGAAGGAGATGCAATGTCTAGCGGGGCGTATCAATGCGTTAAGTGGATTCTTGTCCAGGTCTGCAGAGAGGATCTTACCATTCTTTCAAGCTCTAAGGAAAAAAGCAAAATTTCAGTGGAATGATGAGTGTGAGGAGGCATTTGTCGCATTAAAGGAGCATTTGGCTAGTATGACCTTGCTAACAAAGCCTGTCCTGGGAGAACCCCTCATTCTGTACTTATCGGTAGGACAGCAGGCAGTCAGCTCTATCTTATTGCGAGAGGAAGGGAAGATTCAGAAGCCAGTCTATTACTGGAGCAAGGTCTTACATGATGCCGAAGCAAGGTATGTAGAGGTAGAACGAGCAGTAGTGGCCCTTGTGGGAACGGCCCGGAAATTACGTCCATATTTCATGTCGCATGGTGTAATTGTACGAACGAATTTGCCTTTGAAGGCAGTCATGGATAAGCCAGAGGCGTTGGGAAGACTGGTCAGATGGGTAATTGAGCTAAGTGAATTCGATATTAGCTTTGAAACCAGGACAGCGATTAAAGCTCAGGCCCTGGAAGATTTCATGTAAGAAATGACTGGCCTCCCCGAAGAACTAGAAAGATGGACGATCTTTACGGATGGCTCTGTCTGTAATCAGGGCTGCGGAGCGGGAGTTGTTCTGATCAACCCGGAGGGGCGTCCACCGAGTTTGCTATTCGATTAAATACGACATTCTCTAACAATGCGGCGGAATACGAAGCTCTTTTGAGAGGTGTCCAGATGGCGAAAGACCTGGGTGCGATCACGTATCTGCCAAGGTTGATTCTCAACTCGTGTGTAAGCAAATTAGCGGAGATTTTGAGACAAGAGAGGATCACATGCAGAGATACTTGGCTAAATTCAGAGAGCTATCCAAAGGTATGAAAGAATTAACTGTTGTTCAGATTCCCAGAGAGGAAAATGGCCGTGCAGACTTCTTAGCCAAAATAGCAAGTTCAGCCACGGATTGTTATGAGCGAACGATCACCTTATTAAAGGCGGAAGGGGAGTTTGGAGTTGAGCAGATCTGTACGATTGCTGAGGAGGAAGATTGGCGTTCCCCCATAAAAAGATACCTTGAAGAGAACGTCTTGCCTGGGGAAAAGAGGGAAGCGGCGAAGATACGGACCAGGTCTGCTAGATTCTGCCTGATCAAGGGAGAGTTATTCAGGAGAGGATTTGGTCAGCCTCTTTTGAGGTGCTTATCACAAACAGAAGGAGGTCTGGTGTTACGAGAGATACACGAAGGTTGTTGTGGAAACCATATGGGGGCCAGAGCTCTAGCCAGTAAAGTATTAAGAGCTGGTTATTTTTGGCCTTCCCTGAGAAAAGAAGCTGAGGACTTCGTTAGAAAATGTGAAAAGTGCCAGAAAATGGCCCCGCTAATCCACCAACCAGCGGAAGAGCTCATGGTGATGAGTTCCCCCTGTCCTTTCACAAAATGGGGTATTGATCTGGTTGGCCCATTCCCGATGGCC
>BMAC01000145.1:354751-372519 GCA_014905375.1 Phtheirospermum japonicum | reverse complement strand
CTGAAATTAAAAACCAAGAGACCAAACAGTATATAAACAAAAAAAAAAAAATGAAAAAATAGTAAAATTCATATACCTTATGCAATAGAATCGAATTAAAAACAAAAAAATCTAACAAAATATATACATACATACATACACACATATATAACAAAAAATCACACAATCATAATCTAATTAATGAAATTTAACCAGTTTATTAGATTATGACTTTTAGTTTTGTGTTGCTTATGTGTGTGTAGATAAACACTAGTACAAAAACAGGATTCAAGAACAGGCATTTAAGAACGCCTCAGGAGGTGGAGTTCTTAAATGTTAGGCGGTGGCATTTTTGTAATAAAAGTGTCACATACGAGAACGCCTTTTTCAAAGACGTTCTGGTATACTGGATGTCCAGAACGTCGTTAAAAAGACTTTTTGGTATACTCCCTCCGTTTCACAATATAAGTCGTTTTAGAGTAAAATTCTTGTTTCACAATATAAATCGTTTTGCTTTTTTCACAAAAATTTAGGAGAAGAGAGAGAAAGAAAAAGGTAAAAATCGAATTGGGAATTGAGATATTTGAGGAGAGAGGGAAAGAAAAGGTAAAAAGTGAATTGGGAATTGAGATATTTGAGGAGAGAGAGTAAGATAAAAGGAAGGTGGGTAGTTTACGAAAATAAAGAATTAATTATTTACACATTTATCTAGGTTTCTTAATAAGTGTGTTTTTTTCCAAAACGACTTATATTGTGAAATAGAGGGAGTATTAGATATCCAGAACGTCGTTAAAAAAGACGTTCTGATATTTTAAATATCAATAACGTCTTTAAAAACGACGTTCTCGTATGTTAAATATCGAATACGTCTTTAAAAACGTCGTTCTTGAAAGTATTATTCAGAACGCCTTTAAAAAGGCATTCTCGTATGTCATATTATTTATGTATAAAAAATTAACCTTAAAAAAAACCCTACCCTCTTGTCCCCGTCTGTTTGCACCCTCCTCCTCATTCGAGAATCCCCTTCAACACAACAGCCCTTCTGTCCCCGTCTGTTAGCAGATCTAAATCCACCTCTACTCCTCCCGTCCTCGTCGGCCAAATTCTCCAAGTCACGTGCCGTGGCCCAGAAAAAACGATGCTCCTAACATTAATTTCACCTCCATGGTCAAGAGATTGGTGTAAAGTAAGAAGACCAGCAAGAATCCCGACCGGGGGCCGAAATTCGTGGTCGCAGCCGATCTTGTGGCGGCGGACTTGAAGAAGAACGCGAAGAAGAGCTCCAGGATGAGTGGGCTCCACAAAAAGCTGTTCAAAGGGCCGACTGGGTCGGGGGCGGGGGTGAAAAGGGGAGATGAGAGCTCGAAGAAGGCACTGATGGAGGTGAAGAGTAATACGGTGAGAGGGAGCTATTGATTATGAAGAAAAAGTAGGATGAGAAAATTGCCGAGCTCAAGATATCGCTTCTAGAGGAAAATAGAGAGGTATAATTTTTATTTCTTTAGGGTTTAAATCACTCTGGTTGTATTTGGGGATTAATTAGATTACTACATATAAGCTGCAAATCGGGGCAAGTAATTAACTGAGAAAAAGAAAAAAAAAAAGGGAATAATTTACAGATCTGTATAGTTCACTAGAATCATGAAATTATAGTGCTTTTCATATTATTTGTTTTTCCCCTTTCCATATGTCATTGTGGCTATATTTTTCCGTAAATGGTGTTTATGTAAAATCCTAGTATTTGGCTAATGATGCCTCATTGTCAAATTGTTTCTGCATTTTAAACACTAATGATTCAGCTTGCCTCTCTTCTATAATATGCTATCATGGTTTAGTGATTATTTTTATTTTATTGTGTAATTTTTTTTCACCAAGTTATGAGTGTCAAAATTTAGTTCATAGAAACTATAAATACACATTCAAACGGTTGCCAAATATAGCGTGTTCAGGAAAATAAAAAAAAAGAGGGAAAATTTCCAATTCTGGAATTCAGTAAGTTCAATTACTAAATTTTATACTTCGATTAATTCAAAACTGACTATTTTTTTCTCTTTATTAATATCTTTTAACTACTTCACATTATTTAGCCTCAACATTATGTGTGTGGGGGTGTGTTACACTTTGACTAGTTTTGCAAGAACCTCAATTGTTAAGATATGATCAGGGCCATTACAGAATCGAAAAACTAGCCGTGGACAAGACGGTTTTGATCAGCAATGGCTCTCATTGACTTTCTCCAAGGCAATATTCCTTCGCGACGGCCTCATTGCTATTATATCGGGCTTGTTTGGAAACATGCTGGTAGATTCTTTGAATCTCGGCCCTGTATCGCCCTTTGATGCTGCTACTATAATTCTAGCTATTGGAATGCTTATAATAATATCATCTTGGTCTGAGAATTACGGGGATCCATTAGATAACAAGGACTTACTTACTCAATTCAGGGGTGCAGCTGTAGCTATTGCTTCAAGTATTTACTTAATCTCTTTAATTTTAAAAAAAATCATATTGGATTAAGAAATTAATCTACTTGCTAGGGGAAAAATGGGCTTTTTCTTCGTTTCTTGTTTAGAAGCTGATACACTGATTTTGATTGTCAGATGAGAATATCGCATTGCTTGGTGTTATACAGTCGCTGTTTGAAGGTTCGATGTATACATTCGTATTCCTGTGGACACCTGCTCTCAGTCGAAATGATGAAGAGATTCCCCACGGTTTTATTTTCTCAACTTTCATGTTGGCCTCGATGTTGGGAAGCTCAATCGCAGCCCGCTTATTGGCCCGCAACACCGTTAAAGTGGAGAGCTACATGCAGATTGTATTTGTTGTCTCTTCTGCCGCTCTTTTGCTTCCCATATTAACAAATGTATATCCAGGCTTCCTTTTTTTATTCATCTTTTTTTAATTTTATTTTAAACATTTCCCTTTATTATCTGGTATCTGACTTTTTACTTCTTATTATGGCAGTTTTTGATAACTCCTTCAAAGGCGAAAGGGGGAGGTATCACGTTCACAGGCTGTCTCCAAGTCCTCGGCTTCTGTGTTTTGGAAGCTTGTGTGGGGATTTTCTCGCCGTCCATTATGAAGATGAGATCTCAATATATCCCTGAGGAAGCTCGAAGCACCATCATGAACTTCTTCCGTATCCCTCTCAACATATTCATTTGTGTTGTGTTGTACAATGTATGTCCACTGGATCTTATCTGTTTACTTTCTTTGGCAGTCAGCTATTATATCCATTCTCAAACACACACACACACACACACTAATTTTTGTTTTGGCCATTTTGGGAATTTACCAACTTTAAACTTTACAATTTTCGTGCACGAACTGATTTCTAGTTGTTAACAAATTTCTTGAATGTTTGTAGGTTAATGCATTCCCCATCTCAGTTATGTTTGGTATGTGCTCAATATTCCTCTTCGTGGCCTCCATTYTTCAGAGAYGRCTATCRGCAATTGGCGAGAAGMCAAGTGAGTGATTGTTTTCTTAGATTGACTACATTTTTTATGTCTCATGGTTAATCACAAAAATGCCCTTGAGGAGGTTTAGTTTAATTACAAAAAAACACTAAATATCTTTCACAATTACATTTGTTTCTATTTTACAAATCGCACCCTGTTGAGGGGGGATATTTGTCAAAAAAATGCATTACCTGAAGGGTGTATTTGTAATTTTGAAATAATTGTTTTTTTTAATTACGGTAAACCTCAAACCTACAACTTATTTATTTATTTCGCCTTTAMTTTTCAGAGACKGAAGAATRGGCTATGTTGAAGGAGAGAAACRGGGAGGATGAATCACATGACGTTGCTTAATTCGTTAAACCTCAATCGGGAAACAACTCCTGGAGGTTCTTTCTGATATTTCTACAGAATTGCCATATAAATCTTAGACAACATCATATTTGTGTAGCTGATCAGGGCCATACAAAGACGGGTAATGGAAAAACTAGCCGCGGACAAGAAAGTATGATGATCAGGATGAGGAGGAGCAGATCATTAGAATAGCTCTGTTGGCAAAAAGTATTGATACCTAAATATTCAATCTTATGAAACACATAATATTAACCTGTCAATATTTTTATATGTATTTCAATGATAGTTAAGAAACTTCTCCTCATAGAAACTGATTTCGGGTTATGCCAAAATAAATCACAGCAAAATCGAGCTCTTACATGCCAACGGTAGTTATTTAGGATTTATTTTAAAAAACTGGTGTTACCTCATAAAATGCTGTTTTGATTAGATTCGATTTATCTGCAGGCGGTTGGGAAATCAATAAAGAAAGTCGGAAAGTCTGAGAATGAAGAAGTCGCTACAAAAAAGGGAGCCAAACTTGCGACGGGTAAAATTTCAACTATAATTCACATGAATGATTAAATATTTTTTTCATTTCACTTTCCGATTACATAATTACCTTGTGAAATCGATATTTATACTCCGTTCTTCTTTTGGTTTTCTGCTTATCCCTCCCCATTTGTTTGTACTTCATATTTTTGCAGAGATGGAAATAACTTGTTGTGATGCCAATTAATATGAGGAAACACCATTTTATACAAGCCCTATTGCTGATGCGCAATATAAGATTTGGAAACTTGATTGGCTAGGTATAATTTTGTAGAATTTAGGCATTTGAGTGTCGTCTGTGCCAAAGGCTAGTCAGCAGAGAGTAAGCTGATTTTTCTTAAAATGGTCCTCTCGTGCACCCTACTAAGTTTTTATTTTCTCACGAGTCCAAAACTGTGCACTAGAACATTACAATGTTTAAGAGAGTAAATTATTGATATAGTTATCGTCATGCCTGAACTTGCTATATCTTTCTTGAGATGGCTTCTTGACTCACTAGTCACTTGTATACAGGTTAATTTTGAGGATGCTTGCAAAGGATTTTTGGAGGTTGCGGAGGTAAATTGGTGATTCCTTTTTTTTAAATTACTTTGAGAGTATCTTCTATTCTATCATTTGTATTAGATACGAATAATACTTTTTTTAATGATAATTTCCTTGACATTCAAATTGAGTGCATTTTTTGTTGTTTTCTTTAGTTTCTTCCATTAGATAGTGAAAGGTAGATTTTGAAAACATTAGGCAAAATTCCCTCAGCAATCACTCTACTGGTTTTCTATTATAGTTATTTTTAAGGATTGTTCTTGACCTGGTTTTAGTAATGATTGTTAAATGCTATTAGGAAGTTGTTCATCTAACTGTTAGTGTCATTTTCGAAGATCCAGCAGTTCAGGAATTACTTGCACAGCTGTATTAGAAAGGTAAAAACATTTTACTGCTGCCCACCTTATTGTTGAGGTTTCTTTCTACGGAATATATTTGGATAATATTTGAACTCATTACTCAATGGTACTGCTTGAAAACAATGCATGAGTGAGTGTTCAAGTCCTCTGTGACAATAAATGTTCAAATTGTTGTTTGTTACTTGAATTAGTATTTTAAGTAAGGATGTAATCAAGTGTTTGTTAACATATACCAATTGTAAATTTTAGATGGGCATGCAGATTTGCAATAAGGAATACAATTTTAAACCAAAAGGATGAAGTTGTATTAATTCAATTGTCTTTTCTGGTTAACCATTTTTGGGTGCATGAAGAAATTTAAACTTGGAAGAAAAGGGAAAGCACGAGTGGTTGTTTAATCAAATTAGATTGCCTTGAAAAATGCTGAATTGTTGATTTGCTTTGTTCATTTCCAGATTGGTTGGAAGGAAAGGTAACTGAAGACGTTCTTGGAATACTTCATGAATATTTTGTAGAGCTGAAGATGTAAGTTATTTTATCTCGTGTAGGTGAATCTATCAAATGGGTTTTAACATCTGAAAATTCAGTACTTGATTTGTCATCTCTATTAGAAGATTAATGTTCCCAATGTGTTTTGTTATTTGGAAAGCAACATTAAAGAAAAATCATTTAACCGGCTAGTCGAGGCCTGCTTGGAAGAAGCTATTGTTGTTCATGTTGACCATCTGCTTGTCCAGGTTCCTATCATGAGAAAATTTCATTTAGAGAATAATTTAAACTAATAGTCTAGTTGACCTGATTCATTAATATCTGCTTTGTAGAAAACTTATATTAAAGAAGAGACAATTGAAAGGGTGAAGCGAGATGATCTTTTATTTTTTAAACCTAATCGCTCTTTTGATTTCGGAAAAAACTTTCATAGACATTTTCCGGGAGTATATAGATATTTATGTAAGCTCCATTACACTTTTTTAGCCATGTTTTTTTTGGATACTTGTGTTGTTTGTATTGACATCTTATGGTGATTGTGTATTATTGTGATTAATGAGATGTGTTGTTTGACCTTGGGATTATATAAATGACATGTGTTTTGTGATTTAAATAGGTAATAAATTGTAATATATATGAGTAGGCCTGGAAAAATGAATCCGTAATGAAATTTGATGTATTTGTTGGCACCTCCTTTCATTTATTTATTTTTTATTTTTTTTACTACTTTCTAGAACGGTTATTCCAAAACCCGTTCTAGAAAGTATAATTTCCAGAACGCCTGTTTTAGAGACATCCTGGAAAGTATACTTTCATGGAACGTCTGTTTTTAGAGGCATTCTGGAAAGTATACTTTCCAGAACGTCTTAAAAAAAGACGTTCTGGAAAGTTATTTTCCAGAACGGGGAAACCGGTAAAAACCACTTTCTAGAACGAC
Source organism: Phtheirospermum japonicum (assembly GCA_014905375.1). Lineage (NCBI taxonomy): Eukaryota > Viridiplantae > Streptophyta > Magnoliopsida > Lamiales > Orobanchaceae > Phtheirospermum > Phtheirospermum japonicum. The sequence continues at coordinate 365,863 of BMAC01000145.1, read as the reverse complement.
TGAAGTTTTTTTCTAGAACGTCTCTGATAACCGTTCTAGAAAGTCTGGCATTCAAGAACGCCTCAGCAGGGCATTCTTGATTGTCAGACTTTCAAGAACAGCTCCATACAGAACGCCTCAGCAGGGCGTTCTTGATTTGCAGAAACAGGCGTTCTTGAAAGTTGTTTCTGTACTAGTAAAAGTAATTTTTTTTATGTGTATTTTTGAATATGATTAACTGGAATTATTTTAATAGTTGGGATTGTTGGACCACTCGACCGAGTTTAGCAGCTCTCGGTTTTCAAACATCGCCATGGCTGGCGGTGGATCGAACGAGGATGATAAATCAAGATCCTTGGTTCTGAAGAACAAGGTGCCTAGGTGGTACGAGCAGTTTCAGTACTGGTGTTTGAATTTTCGGGGAGGGGTGACCATTGCGTCTGTTAAGAATTTTCAGTTGATTGTTGTCGTGAAGCTGCCACCTGTGGCAACGGGTTCGCCGCAAGCTCAGCAGCAGTCGGACCACGATAAGAATATACTGCAGTTTGGTAAGGTTGGGAAAGATATCTTCACGATGGATTATCGATATCCGTTGTCTGTGTTGTAGGCATTTGCGATGTGGTTGAGTAGCTTTGATACCAAATTGGCTTGTGAATAGAGTGTGACGAGATTTGTCATCCAGGATTTATATTGTTTTTGCAGTAAGTTCATCAAGAAAAAAAAGTTGTGTTTGTAGTTTTAACATTTGTATATTTTCAATTTCTTCATTGGGAAAGGAGATTTTTTTTTTTTGCTTATTTAATGTGGTTATAGAACTTGATCATGATTCTGAGCCTTCTCGACGAACAATTAGTACACATAATTATTTAAAATTCACAATGAGAATTCTTGGGCGTTTTAATATATACACAGAACTTGATCATGATTCTTCATTGGGAAAGGAGATTTTTGCTTATTTATTTTCCATATGAAAAGCAATAGCGTCTATCTTTTTATTCCATCCACTTGCATTTTATTGATTAGTACAAAATTTAGAGTGGTTGAGATTAAGAAAAAACACCTTTGAATTATTCAACTCATTTTGATATGAAACTGATTTCAACTAAATATATTCATTAATCACGTTACCATGATTAAGTTATTCAAAGATATATTATACAACTAATTACATATCAAACCACATTGTCCTCATAATTACTACACATTTGACAATTGAAGTATAAATAGAAAAATATATTTAACATAATTAATTATTGTATCAAATATATAATTGGTAAGAATAAAATTCTCACATATTTGTTTCATAATTATTCCTCATACTAATAATTTATATACTTAAACTAAAATATTCATACCAAATATATTCTAATTCATAAAATTAAAATATTATAATCCTCATAGGGTTAAACTGCATATATATTCTTAGAACGACATAGTATTTTGGTCTTAATTATATTTCGATCTTAATTATATTTACGAAATTTACAAGAATCTCGAAATTTACAAGAATTTACAATAATCCTCATAATTTTGGAATTTACATATTTCACATCTCTCGAATGAATATGATAACCTTATAAAATATATATTTGATATCCCTCAAGGGGTCCTTAATATTTTTACAATTTCAATTTTCTTTGAATTTGAATGTCACATTAATTGTAATTTGCTATATTTAACAACTAATTCCGTTGATTGCATGTATAAATGTACTCGAACATTACTTATTGTGAAAATGATGTAATGTAAATAGAAGTATATCAGAACTTTAATGATTTTTATATTGGAAGAAGATGCCACATAAGTTTAAAATACAATCATACTTTAAGATTTTTTTATTTTATTTTTATAGCTATCACAAATTTTTCAAAAGTGTCATTATGAAACTCGCGTATAATGCACAAGTCATCTTTATTTCACAATATTGATAGTTAAGAGCATAAAAGGTTGAAAATTCTTTATTGCGACGAAAATAATATTATTATAAACAAAACAATTAATATAGCATAAAAAGATTTAAAATTTAAAGTGAACGATATTTTTTTCTTTTTGATATAATACATCATAATGTTTCATTTATAATGTGTGTGTGTGTGTGTGTGTGTGTGTGTGTGTGTTATATACATGTCTATTTTGGATACGAGTATCTTGCATTTCTAGATGATAATAATATAAAGTTTAAAGGGACCTATGAACTTGAGTCACGTTGTTACTTATTATTATTATTTTTGTATGACATAATTACAAAAAGAAAGAAATACATATTACATTTTCTCCATTTTTATCGATACATTATATGCCCATATCGTATCTATACTGCCATTATAGCACCCGAAAATTCTAGAAGGCAACCTTATATTGAATTACCTGTCATGCAACCCGATCCGTAGACCAAACTCGACACCCTTACGATTGCTAATATGTATATGTTTTTGGGTAATTGATATTTATAATACACATTATGAATTTCTATTAATTTTGATAAATTTTACATATTTTTGCATTTTTTTTATTTGCCCGCGAAATCGCGGTTTTCACACTAGTATATATATATATATATATATATATATATATATATATATATATATATATATATATATATATATATATATATACACACACACACTGTATTCTATCTAAGTTTGTCTTGAGCCATTTCGCCGTGGGTTGTAAATATTGTCTTGAGTTTTTTAACCCATAGCAAAATGGCTCAAGACAAACTTAGATAGAATACAACTCTTCTATGAATATACAGAGGAATAGTTGGTGCTAACCAGAGAACCTGTCACAAGATAACGATGGGGGACAAACATAACCGATTGATGATTATTATTATAGGTAGTGTTAAGGGATACTGAATTTCTATAATCTTATTATCAATCTAAGAGCAAAGCACATATCGCCAAACACAAAAGAAACTCGTCATTGATGCCAAAACATCCTACCAAGCTCGAGATAATCCAGGCACAAATAGAAAATAAAATAAAATAAAACAAAACAAAAATTATAGCTAAGGTTTTCTAAGAACATAAAAGTCCTCCCAATCAGCAACTGCTGACTCCACGGTTGTTTTCTCTAGCTTCCATGTAGCTTCAACCACCCAAAGATTGCGCGATTTCCATAATCACTTCCAGGTGACTGGAGAAAACTTACAGATGAGTTTTGCTCTAGAACAATAGAAGAGAATCTCCAAGCATTCAACCTTCTTCCCAAAAACCTTGCACATCACATCCACCTCAATTCCTTTTTTTACCTAGATTATTACTATTAGGTATTATATCTGAAAAGCACTTCCAAAGGAAGTGTTTGATTCTCCCAGTCACAGCCAGCCTCCACATTATGGCTCTTTAGATTTTTTGCACATGTAGATTATTGCTTCCTCCAGGTTTATCAGAATTTCCAACGTTTTCCAGGACCAAGTAATGGTACATGGATTTTACTATAAAAAGCCATTTTTTCTCAAGACTCGAAACAAGTTTGTCACCCTTGTCTGATGCCCATAAATCTTGCAAATCATTTCATGATGTTCTAAGGAAAAAATGGATCTTCACCATGTTCCAACTACTCCCACTAGCAAAGATCAGGTCACCTGCATAAACTAGGTTAGGAGTGTTAGGAAGAGGGTTGTCAAGTCTGAAATTTAAAGTATCAAATATCCAAGGATCCTGCCAAATCTTCACAAATTTTCCATTGCCTATCTCAAATCTTGCACCTAGTTTTAGAAAAGGTCTAGCTCTAAGCCACCTTTTCAAAGCCAGGATGCACCTTGAGAAAGCACAGCTGATGCGACCAAAGAGATTGGTTCACCAAGAAAAGAGAATGATAACCTAAAATACGTGCTTGCAGACCTGATAGAGCTTCTGAGAGTTCCTAGCAACCTGATCAACCTACAAAACAAAACCTAAGCCGGACAGCCTCAGCGTAGGCCCTCCGATACTTAAGTCAGTTGATGCTTTAATAGTGATGTGCGAGAGCTCAAAACTTAGGATAATAAACTCAATTGAGAGAAAATTGAGGCTTGTGTCCTCTTTATATAGATAAGAGATGTGTTCCCAATCTAGGGTTCCCGTCTCCTATATAAGAGCTCGCCTCTCCTAAAGAAGAGCTCGCCTATTTATTTTCCTATAAAACCCATAAAGAAGAGTTCCATAATCCATGATAATTGAAAATATGAAATAAGGGCTTAAATCTCTTATTTATAAGATTATTTAGACTTCCCCATCAACTAATAGGATTCTTTCTCAAAATGAGATTAAATGCCCTAATTGTATTTAATCTCCATAATTATTAAATATTCTCATATTTTTTAACGAGAAGATTTGGGTTGGCAGGGATTCTCCAAAGTTGTCTAATAATTAAATCATCATTAAATAGTTGTAAGTCATGAAACCTTAACCCACCCGACTTTTTTGGTACAATAATTCTATCCCAAGCATCTATAAATTCTTTTTTGGGGGAAGGATTCTTTGACACCCACTTCAAGTGTGCAGCCAACTAGCAATTTTTAGAACAAATCTCAACATGAAGTTTAAAGAACAGAATCAAGGACGGACTTAACACAAGAACTTCTTTCCCAGCAGGAGATAACAACCTATTTTTCCAACTAATAAACTTTTACCAAAAAGCCAATCTACAAATTTAAAGACCTCAAATTTTTATTTTTCAGTAATGAGATGAAACCTTAAATACCTACAAGAAGAATGGTCTTTAATGCCTATAAAGACTTGGAAAATACTATTTTGAATAGAGAAGAGTATTTCTATTAAAGAAAAATGAGGATTTGTCAAGGATGACCAGAGGATGCTTTATACTTATTCCAAGATCTCACAAAATTGATCAGGACTAGCCTCACAAAACAAAAGAGAATCATCTGTAAACAAAATATGAGAAATAGAATGACCTCTACTACATATCTTAAGACTATGAAACCTATTCTCAAAGAGATATACTGATTAAAGAGGGAAGAAGTTCAGACACCTCGACAAAAAGATAAGGGGACAAAGGGTCTCCCTATTTAATTCGTCTTGAAGAAGTCACATGACCACAAGAATTACCATCAAAATTAAAAGAAATAGAAGAAGAGGCCACACACACCATAATCCATTTGAAAAAAGTAGGAGGGAAACTCATCTTTAAAAGAATAATGTTCTAGCAATTCCACTTAAACCTATTATATTCTTTTACCATGTCAAGTTTTATAGCCATACAATTATTTTCTTTGTTTTTTTTCCAGTTCCGTGTCTATTGAGAAAGTGAAAAGCCTCTTGAGCTACAACCACATTATCTAAAATTTGCTTTTTAGCTGAAAAAGTAGCTTGATTATCATAAATGCATTGATGGAGAAAACTTTTCCACCTGTTTGGCTAAAATTTTAGAGATGACTTTTTAAGTAACACTGCAAAATTTTATGGGACTAAAATGAGTGATGTATTCAGGGTTTAGACATTGAGGAATGTGTGAAACATGGGTACATTTTTCAGAATTTTGCCAGACCTATAGAAGTAAATCACAGCAACACATAAATCAAACTGAGTGATGTTTGGAATTTGGATATGCATGTGTCAAATTTTTGAGTTTTTCTTTAAGGAAAAAATTGAGTCAATTAATTAAGTTCCTTTTTGTTGATAATTGAAACTATGAAAATACTCACGTGAGTTATTTTTTTCATTTTCATGTAATACCGGTGAATTAAATAATACTGTTTAAAAACTTTTATATTGCTCTTTAAAAATAATGTTTAAACTTAGTTTGATTATTAATCGAATTGAACTTAAACAAACTCTACTTAAATAGACATAAATTAAAATTGAGTAATTTGATATTTGTACACGTTTATGTTATTAAGAATTGATTGTGTTCGAAATGATATGACATCAAAATTAAGCTCGGCCTTGAATGATAAAAAAGTTAATAAAAGAACACCCAATAATTTATTGGGCACTGTACGAAATATTTGAAATACGGGAAAGAAATACAGGTTACAGAATAAGATAAATTGGCTCCAACCGGTCACTAATATGGAAAGAAGAAAGCAAAAGAGATAAAAGATTATTTGTTGCGGCGTTTAGGAAACATTCTTTCCTAAATAATCCATTGAAAATATTAATTTCTCATTTACTCTTTAATTTTCTTTTTAATCAAACTTAATACATAAGTGTACAAGTTTACCCTTATTAGCCAATTTTATTTTATTTTTTAATTTTTTTTTCTTTCTTCTAGTTTTTTCAAATAAAATTCATATTAATTTTATACTACCTTATTTATATTAATTTTATACTACCCATGGTCGAATTCCATACTACCCATGTTTTCAAATATAATTCATATTAATTTTGTACTACCCATGGTCGAACTCCATACTACCCATGTAGAAATTATATACTACATTTATTAAATTGAGAAATTATATACTACATTTATTACATAATAATTCTATACTACATAAAAAATGCATACTACATTTAGAAATTATATATTACATTTATTACATTGAGAAATTAATTTCATACTACTTAACAATCTTGGACAATCAATTCTACACTACATAAAAAAGAAATTATACTACATTTAGAAATTATATACTACATTGAGAAATTAACCTCATATTAATTTCATACTACTCACCGATCTTGGATAATCATAATCTATACTACATCAAAAGAAATCATACTACATCTAGAAATTATATACTACATTGAGAAATTAATTTCATATTAATTTCGGCAACCAGGGACTCAAGGATCGGCCACCGACTCTGTATCCACGCGCCACTATTTCGGAACCCAGCCGCGAACTAGCATCGAGTCTCCAAACCCCATAAACCAATATCGTCGAATCAATCCAAGGAACGAACGTCATCAGAATCGGTGAACCACGAAACTACCGCTGCATCACCGTTGCTCCTTCGTCGTTTACTCAGCCCAGATGACCCAGAAACCCAAGGATCAGGGCTCCACAATCACCACCTCCACCTGCTAGTCCACCGGTGACACTCGAATCCGTCCAGATGAGGAGGCCGAACCACAACCGATGACAAAACGGAGAAGGATTAACCAACGAGCGAAACCTCTAGTCAATCCCCACGCGCCATCAACGATCTCGGCGTCCCCAGTCAAGTGCGCAACAGCAACGCCGCTGGACTCCACTATACTCCTTCCAGGTTTCTGACAACCCAAAACAAACAAGGACTTGGGAAGAGGTTGTAAGCTACTGCAGAGGCCAAACATGGCCGTCGCCACCATTCCCATGATCTAGTGCGTCTCGTTATTGAAGGAAGAATATGATGAGGCAACAGACGCACGACCTTGGACCTGATGGCGGTTGCCTACCTCAGTCGCCGGTGGTTAGGTGGTGTGCAGAGTTCGAAAGGGGAAAAAGAGAGGATGCGGTCGTGATTTGTGAAATTGGGGAAGAAGGCCCAGGTTTCAAATTATTCTCATCCAAGTAGGTCTTCAAGGCGTGTGTGTGTGTATATATATGTGTGTAGGGGTATTTTAGATAATTTAAATGTAAACTTTGATTTAATGGGAAGAATTTAACTAAATGGGATAAATAAAAAGTTGGATGTTTATTTGGGAATTAATGCTGATTTAAGTGTAGTATATGAGAATTATCCTAAGTTATTATGGTAAAATATTAATATGGTGTTATGGTCAAATATGGTTATGGGCCTCGCCCAGGTCCATATTATGGTAATAATAAGATTTTATAATTTTTATGAGATTATGAAAATAAAGAATCCTAGTATGAGATAGTTTCCTAATTACGGAGATTGAGTAAAATTAGAATATTTAATCTCATATTGGAAATGAATCCTATTGGTTGGTAGATAAGTCAAATAATCTTATAAACATGAGAGTCAAGCTCTTATTCCAGGACTTCAACATAACTATTATCATGGATCATGGGAACACGCGATTAATGGAGAAATATTTATCATGGATCATGGGAACACACGAATAATGGAGAAATATATTATTCTTCTTCTTGCTCTCATTTTATACAAATTATGAGGTTATTGACTTCAGCATCAGAGGACCTACTCAAGGGTGTCCGACTTGGGTTTTATTTTGTAGGTCGCTCGAGTTCGAGAAGGCAGTTCGAGTAGCAGCGACCTCTTTCTTGGTAAGCCAATTTTTTTGGTTATATCAAGTGGCGCTGTCTGTGGGAACACGAGTGACATCGAGTCATTGGGCGAAAGACGTGATCTCCAAACCACATGATCAAAGGACCTTAAATTGCGAAGGCATCAAAAATCAAGATAAGTATTTAATTTTCTTTATTTTAAAATCGAAAATATGTAAATTTGGGGTCAGGCGTGTTACGCCAATCATGGGTAACAATGATGATGATTGAGTGTGTTTAAATGGGGATATGTGTGTGTGGTTTAATTCTTGGATGAAAGGACTTATTTGATTGTATGTGGTTTAATTTTATGGGGATGTGCAAGTGGTTTATTTGACTCTATGTGGTTTAATTCTTAGCTGAAGGGACTTATTTGATTTCTTAAACTCTCTGGAAGATATGATATATTTTAATGTGGTTTAATTGGATTAATATGATTGTATGGTATATTAAACATGGTTCATTTGGTCAATTGGTTTAGTATTATTATTTGATTTAATATTATTTGGTTTATTTGGCTGATATTGGCTAGTCGGTTTATTTGACTGATATGGGTTAGTCGATTTATTTTGGGTTTGTTTGGTTTGTGCGCCTTTGTTTATTTGGTTTGATGATCATTTGGTTTTGGGTTTATATGGTCTATTTGGTTTGATATAATATTGTTTACTTGTTTTGATACGGGGTAGTATGGTGCACTTGTTTTATTTGGTTTAAATGGTTTATTTGATTTGGTATATGGTGTATTTGGCTTTAAAATATGAAAAATAAAAAGTGGTTTATAGGGTTTGTGTGGACTGGCTGATTTATATGTTTGGTATATGTCAGTTGGTTTATTAGGGTTTATAATTTGGTTTTGTATTAATGTTGGTTTTGAAAGGTTAATTTATTTTTTGCCCGAAATCTAACTCGAGGATTGTTAACTCAATGCAACGAGGTCACCAATATTTAAGTCTATGTCGCTCGTCTAAATATTCAAGGAGAAGTGATCGTGAGATTTTGCTACCTGAAAGTAAAGAGGTCGTGCATTTGGATATTCGAGGGGAGGTAAAATCTTCCATTGTCATCAATATGACTATGTATTAGGTACGCTCGTTTAAATCTCATAAAAGTGATTGTTCTTTGTTTCCATTATCTACCTTACTTGATTTTTTTCATCAGCTAGAACATGGGGGACTAGTTGATTTATTATTTTTAATATGATTTATTTAGTTTAAAATGGCTTAGCTGATTTATTTGGGGTTTATTTGGTTTATATGGTATGGTTTATTTGATTTATATGATTTAGCAGGTTTATTTTAGGTTAATAAGGTTTATTTGGGTTTATATGGCTTATTTGGTTTGATTATATGGGGCGGTATGGTGTAGTTGTTTTGTTTGGTTTAAGGATTTATTTTTGTTTGATATGGTTTAACATTATTTATTTGGTTTGTTTGGTTAATATAGTTTTAAATGGTTTATTTGGTTTAGATTACTTTTATTTGGTTAATAATTCTAGATGGTTTATTTGGTTAATTGGTTATTTGAGTTTAATATTATTTATATGATTTATTTGGCTTAACATGGTTATTAGGTTTACTTTAGGTTAATAAGGTTTATTCATCTATAACATGAGGGACTAACTGATTTATTTGGTTTAATATGACTTATATGATTTCAACTGATTTATTTGGTTTATATGGTTTACATTATTTATGTGACTTATTTATTTTATTTAGTCTGTTTGACTTGATATTTTGAATTTTGTATGGTTAATTTGATTTATTTGGCTTAAGATGATTTATTTGGTTTTATACGGTATATTTAGCTTAAATATGTGGCTAGTTAGTTTATTTGGTTTTATATGGTTTGGTTGGTTTATATGGATTGGTTTGTTTAATAAGGTCAACTTGATTTGATAAATTTATTTGGTTTGTTTTAAATGGTTATGGTCTGGTTGCAAGTTTATTTTAAGTCGTATTAATAGATGAGATGGTATAGTTATGGATATGGTATGGCCTAACGCTTGTTTAGGTCGGAGATGGTATGGTTATGGATATGGTATGGCATGACCCAACAATTATTTAGGCCAGAGATGGTATGATTATGGATCTGGTATGGCCCGATACTTGTTTAGGTCGGAAATGGTATGGATATGGATATGGTATGACTTGATGCTATGGTTATGTGATTATAGCCCGACGCTTGTTTAGGTCGGAGATGGTTATGTGATTATATGGATATAGATGGTCCGACGCTTGTTTAAGTCAGAGATGGTTATATGGTAATATTGATATGGATGGCCTGATACTTGTTTAGGTCGAGAATACTTATATGTTTGTTTGGATATGGGTATGATGTGACATAGTTTATTTGATTTAAATAGTTTATTTGGTTTGGTTTTATTATTTTTCTAGGATTTTTATGATGAGATTTGGTGTGGTTAATATGCCTAATATATTGGTTTAATATGTATTATTGGGTTTAATATGGTTTACATGGTTTACCAATAGGTTAATTTAGTTTACGTCGATCGTTGTGGGTTTTGACCGACTTATTTTAGGTCTATGATTGGTCCATGGTTACATTATCCAAATATGCGTGTGTTTATGGTAGAGTATGTAATGATTTTTTGGCTGACCTATTGTAGGTCAGATAAATAATTTTTCTGACTTACCTGTTTTAGGTCAGATAGATGGTTTATGGTTAAGGTATGGAATGGTTTTGACCGACAAGTTTTAGGTTGGGTAAATGGTTTATAATTTATGGTTAAGGTATGTAATGATTTTCTACTGACCTATTTTATTTAAATAAATGGTTTATGGTTATAGTTGTGGTTTGTGACCGAGTTATATTAGGTCGGATAAATGGTTTATGGTTATAGTTGTGGTTGTTGACCTATCCGTTTTAGGTCGAATAAATGGTTTATGGTTTGTGATTGTTGTTGTTCACTACTACAGAAACAGGATTTAAAGGCGGTTATTTTTTGGATTTAACGGCGGTTTTTGAACCGCTTTTGTATCCACCGCCGTA
>BMAC01000145.1:323466-353966 GCA_014905375.1 Phtheirospermum japonicum | reverse complement strand
GCCGTTTTCTTTAGTTTGAACGCTACAACAGCTGCATCAACCTACCAAATATTGAAAAAGGACCACGTCACTATAAGCTTTTGCAATATTATAAACCATGTATATATAATTAGAAAAAAAAACTTACTTTAGGTTGTGGAAGAAATTTGTCCTGGAAACCTGAATATTGTATTCAGGATTTGACATGTAACATTGTCCGATTTCATGTTAGAATTATATGTTCGAAAATAGCTATTAAGAAAACCAGCTCTATTTTTTTTTCTAAAACGTACTAATTTATTTGCGTCAGGTACAAGTTCTTCATTTATCATATGTACCCACCTGAATAGAAGTTCACGGAAATATTAATCGGATGATATTCTGACGACTTTAAAGAAGGATCCACCAAACACAAGGCTGCTTCATCCTGAAAATTCTCAAGCCAATTACAAAAAAAAAAAAGAAAAAATGAGTATATTGATGCTCACAACGAACAAAATCCAAGTTATATGTCGAAATTCCGACTGAACAAGGGATATAATCATTATGATTTCGTATCTCATTGGTTAACTAAGGATACCAAGAGTAAGTTCCCAATTAAAAAAGTAATGAAAACAGGTATTATTACAATAGATGTAGGAATTTGAAATCTTAAGAATAAAAAAATAATAATAACAATAATTAAAAAAAAAAGCTTAAGAGTACTGAGATATATGTTTCATGATACTGGTTTATCAGTACTGAGATATATATTTCATAATTTCTTCATGATAATATTGCTCCGAGAACTAAATAATTTATGATTTGTATGTTGCTCTGATTCTGATGTTGGCGGGTCGGATGACTCGAGAGTTAGAAGGGACAAGAAGCGGTCTGAGAAGAAGAAGAGGAGGAGTCATCGCCATGAAGAGGACTAGTTTCTATAAAGGTCACTTTTTATCTGCCCTAAAGGCTGCATTGAAATAGCGCTGTTAAGTTTGCTTTATACTTTTTGTTATTGTATATTACCCCCATTTTTTGTGTGTAATGACATTCAGTTTCACAGAGAGATTAGAAAACTGTAGGGCAATTCTTTGATTAGTAAGCTTTGTTAGCTTTTGCATTCAATTTGGTTTAATTATTGTTAGAAAAGTTTCGGGGTTGCTTTTGTAATTAGAGAACTACCTCAAAATTTCCTGAAATTAGGTTTAGATATTCAGAGTGGCGGAGATTCAAATTTATAATTTCTTTTTCGCCACGAATTCGTCAATATAAACTTGAATTAAAGTACACTTCCAGTTTAGTAACCAGTTTCTTCACAATTTATAATCATTTATCTGTTGAAGTCTTGACATTATACTAATGTTTGGAAGTCTTTTCTTCCCCCTTTGATTGTTCTCTTTAAATCTTTTCAATTTCGTCCAATAGATATAAGGATGGCAGCCCAGCAACAACAACTACTACCAGGCGACCTCATAACAGAAATACTATCATATTTGCCGGTGCGGCATCTATTCAAATTCAAGTCGGTCTGCAAATCATGGAACCATATAATCAGCTCACCAAGTTTTGAAGAACTGCACCTCCAAAACTACTCCAACACACCCACCAGCTCTAGCGACAATGACGACGACAGCTGTGTATTCCGACGCAGCCCGACACCACTTTGAAAATTTGGAAACTATCGACGCTCCTCCCAGCTGGCCACAGTCGACAATAGTAACACGTGCACGTGTTACTATTGTCAAAGTGTTACTATTGAAATGTCGTTTCCTTAACCATTGTCAGGGATTGGGCCTCTCTTGCAGGTATCGAAGCCGGTGGGTTTGTGGAAGAGCCATGGGTTGGTCTTGAAGTATGTTCTGGAGAACAGGTTAGTTATTTATGATTACTGCACTCATTAAATAACAGATATAGAGCATGTATCACTTTTACTGATGGTTTAATAATCATTTCAAAAATATAAATTATATATGTGGTGAATAAACGTCTCTTGCCCAACTTCCAATTTTGGCTAAAATAAGGTGTATTGTGGTTTATGTTACAAAAGCAATGTTGTTCAAATTTAATAGGCTGTTAACCTCTTGCATGCTAGAGGAGCCACAACTGAAAAATATGAAATTTGTTCAAAGGCTAATTAGGGTAGTTTTGAGCAGATTGAAGTTGGCTCCATTTCGTCTTTGTGTTTTCATTTATGCATTTGAACTACAGTTCCCGGCATTATTGAGTGTCTCCAAGCCCTAGAAGCTATTAAAGTTGCAGCTGAAGTTGGGGAACCACTCTCAGGAAGAATGCTTCTGTTGGATGCACTTTCTGCTAGATTACGTGTTGTAAGATTATTATGTCTTATTCCTGTTTTATTGGTTCATGTGATATCGTTATGCACTATAAACCACCAAAGCATTTTGATAAGAAACAGGTTAGTTGTCTCTTCAGAATATATCATACAATATAGAAACTTGATTTTTAATTTTTCACTGATTAAGAATGATGTATTGTTTACTTACATTTGAAAATAAGCATGGTGATACAGAGTGATGAGGATCGCATATGTATTACGAACAATGGTTTAATTCTTTTTTGATTTATACACCAGTAAATGTCTTTGATTTTCCTGAATTTGTTTCACATTTTGTAGGTCAAAATCAGAGGGAGGTCATTACAGTGTGAAGCCTGTAGAGAATTACAATGTTGACGGAACAGCAATTTCGTGATTTTGACTATGAAGAATTCACACAATCTCCGCTATCCACGGTGCCCATCCTCTTCGTTAATTCTCTTGTTCAGTTTGTAGATTACATATGCAGCAAAGTATATTTTTTGAATTAGAAACTGGATTCACTAGAGATACTCCCACCCTGCTATATGTTTGAGTTTTAGCTATCAACAGATATCATCTTGCCCTCTATGTGGACCTAGAAAGGGCGATCAATTATTATGAGAAAGTTGCACTTATAGTCCCACAGAATCGAGGTCGTTGCAGAAGCAGTCCCATAAATGCAATTTTGGTCCTATTTTTAAAGCATTAAAGGCCCCATAAGAACTCTATTATGCAATTATAGTCCCAGTCTGTTAAAAAAACTAATTGAGCCGTCAGAGCATGTGAACATGCTATGTCTTATGGCTGATAGCCTCATAGACGTCAAACCCATTTTTTTCCCAATTAAAAAAAAAAACCCCGGTTCCTATCTTTCACAATTTCTGAAAACTGATTCACTGATTTAAATGGTCTAGAACACACTCTTAGTGCGAACATTAATTGAAAAAAAAGAAAAAAAAAGGTTTCCAGGTGGAACCATGACTGGGCCTGCTCATGTAGTGCAATTTCGAATCCCAGAAGATATCTTAACATGTCTTATTGATTGTTTTGTTCTAATTTTCTAATGGTTTTTGTAGGTTCAACTGGGGCTAAGAATAATGAGCAATTTTCATGCCCAAAATATTTATATGAAGAGTCTAGCTCTGTTGATAGATACTCCATGTTTGTGAAATTCTGAAAACCTGGATTGGATCGGCTTGGTATCTATGATTTCCCGGATATTGACTTCTAGAAGTACGATTCGGTCTACGTTTTCACTTTTGAAACATGAGGAATCTCAAGTTCAAGGAGTTTCTAGACCGGCTCAAGTCCTCAAACAGGTTGGAGATATAATCATACCTTTTAGATTAGAATTATTGAGCTTGCCGAGTGTTTATTATTTATTTATTTTTAGTGTTAATTACAAGTTTCATAAACCATGTATTATAGAGGACCGACAACTTAGATGATGTAAAATCAATAATTATTTATTTAATAAATATTACGATTTCAATGAGGATTTGGTGTTATTGTATTTTATTTTTTATGTTTTACATTTGATGAAAGCGTATTTTCAACAATTCAGAATGTTCTAAAATACAAAATTTTACTGTTCTGGAAAGTATTTTCCAGATCGGTTTTTCAAAAATACGTTCTGGTAAGTTATACTTTTCCAGAACGGTATTTTAAAATAACGATTTGGTAAGTCATACTTTCAAGAAGGGTATTTTCAAATACCCTTCAGGAATATAACTTACCAGAACGGTATTTTGAAAAACCGTTCTGGTATATCATACCTTCTACAACGGTATTTGGAAATATCGTTCTGGTAAATCATACTTACCAGAACGGTATTTCCAAATACCGTTTTGGAAGGTATGACTTTCAAGAACAGTATTTTCAAATACCGTTCTGGTAAATCATACTTTCCAGAACGGTATTTGAAAATACTGTTCTTGAAAGTTTGGAAAGTTGAACAGTCCAGAACGGTATTTTAAAATACCGATCTGGACAGGTGTACATTCCAGATCGGATTTTCTCAAATACCGATCTGGAAAGTTGAACAGTCCAGATCGGTATTTTAAAATACCGTTCTGGACTGTTCAACTTTCCAAACTTTCAAGAACAGTATTTTCAAATACCGTTCTGGAAAGTCATACTTTCTAGAACGGTAATTGTAAAAACCGATCTGGAAAATGGCGGATACAGTATAGGAAGGTACCATTCTAGATCATAAATTTTTTTTCTAGAACAGTTTTTTTTTTACCCTTTTAGAAAGTCTGTCAATCCAAAAGGGTAAAAAAAGGCGTTCTGGACTGTCTGCCAATTCAGAACTATGTCACTACAGAAGGTACAGAAAGGCGTTCTGAATAGGCAGAATTACCCTTCTGGATATGCAGTTTCTGCACTAGTGATTGGAAAAAGAAATAAAGAAAAAGAAAAGAAAAGAGAGGGGATGGACGGTTCTTAAATCGGCGTTTATTTTAGAATTAAGAAAAGAAATAAATAAAAAGAAAAAAGGGAATGGATATGAACTGTCGATTAGACACGGATCAACGGTTGAGATAAAGCAAGATGAGGGTTGGTGACATGACAGACTCTATATTTTACGGCGGTTCTAGTAGAACCGATGTTAAATACAGCCTAACTGAACTAATTAACCGCGGTTCTTAAGAAACCGCCGTGAATACTTGTTAATTCATGGCGGTTCTCAAAAAACCGTTGTAGAATGTGTGAGTTTTTACGGCGGTTCTGTTAAAACCAACGTTAAAATCAGTTGATATCCAATTTTAACTTCGATTTTGAGGAAACCGCCGTAAATTAACCTTTTTAACGGCGGTTTTAGTCACAACCGCCGTTAAAAGTATTTTTAAGGCGGTTTTCAGTGAACCACCTTTAATTAACAGCCTTAGAAAGCTATTTTCGTAGTAGTGGTTGACCGACCTGTATTTGGTCGGATATATGGTATATAGTTTGTGGCTTATGGTTGTGATTTTTGACCGACCTGTTTTAGGTCGAATAAATAGTTTATGGTATATGGTTTGTGGTTGTGGCTCTTGATTGACACTTCATTTAGGTCAGAGAATGAGGTTTTCGGTTTGAGGTTAAGATTACGGTTGAAATGCGGTTTCAAGAAATACATGATTTTTTATATGTTGTATTAATTGTTGAATTGCTGAAAATTATGAAAATAATGGTTATGTTTCGTTAAGGACTAACATCCATTTGCATAATTCTTTGTTTCTATATTCTATCTGATTTCGTACCTCAATCAACTATAATATAGATGACTGACTAGCTGATACAACATCAAAATTCAGCTTGGCCTTGCATGGTAAAAGAGTTAATAAAAGGTAAATTGGCTCCGCCGGTCGCTATTATGGTAAGAAGTTAGCAAAAGGGGTAAAATGTTATAGGCCGCGATGTATAATGTTATTATGGTAATATATTAATATGGTCTTATGGTTAAATATGGTTATGGACCCCGCCCTGGTCCATAATATGGTAATAATAAGATTTTATAATTGTTATGAGATGATGGAAATAAAGAATCCTATTATGAGATAGTTTTCTAATTACGAATATTGAGTACAATTAGAAGATTTAATAAATCCTATTGGTTGGTAGATAAGTCAAATAATCTTATAAAAAGGGAATTCAAGCTCTTATTTCATGACTTCAACATAACTATTATCATGGATCATGGAAACACACGATTAATGGAGAAATATTTATTATGGTCATGGGAACACACAACTAATGGAGAAATATGATTCTTCTTATTGCTCTCATTACACAAATATGAGGTTACTGACTTAAGAATTAGAAGGCCCACACCAGGACTGTACGACTTGAATTTTGTTTTGCAAGTAGCTCGAGTTGAAGAATGAAGTTCGAGAAACAGAGAATCTTTCTTGGTAAAATAATTTTTTTAATTACATCACCAACAAAAAAAGCTATATTTTATCAAATGTACAACTGTTCAAGATTTCTTTGTTAGTTTAGTGCCACAGGTAAGTCAGGAACTACTAACAAGAACTAAATGATGCATTATTGTTGCTACAGCTAATGTAATTTTGATGCAAATAGTGTTGTAGTCATAATTAAGTTACAAAGTAGGATCATATTAATGTGTTGTTTAATTAATTAAACGAATGTAAGTGGCAAACTCACAAAGACATAAGATAATATCTATATTACAAATTAGTTACAATCAGTAAATATCAGTGTTCTAAAAATCGCTAGGCGCCAGACCAGCGCCTAGCGCTTAGGGCGCCTAGGCGGGGCCTAGAATTGAGAATAAATACCCTAATTTATAACATTACATCCAACATTTAATAGTTCAACATACTACCTGCTACACAATAAAGTATATGACTATTCAAAACTAAAAGTAATGATCATAAGTTCAAAACTATTGTTCAATTCAAAGTTCAAAACAATATAAATCCATAGCACATATTACAAAATCAAAATAACTAAATAAGGGCAAGAGTTCTCAGTCTGTTTCTGTTCTGTTCTGTCCCAATTCTTGCCCCGTAACAATTGAATTGACTTTAAAAAATTTTAAAACCAAAACGACGTCGTCTTGGATAAAAAAAATAAAAAAAATAAAAAATTGGACTGCCTGGCGCCTAGGCGCCGACTTGGGCGCCGAGGGCGCCTAGGCGGCGCCGAGTTCCCCCGGCGATTTTTTTGCCCGATTTTTAAAAATCGTGGGCGGTTCGAGGGCGCCGAGCGCCTAGACGACCGCCTAGCCCGATTTTTAGAATAATGGTAAATATATATGATTGAGTAAAATAACATAGTAGAGAGTGAAAATAATTTCTATTATGGACCAAGTGATATTCATCATATTCATACCTTTGTTTTTGGTGTGTAAATTCATCATTCATTTGAATTCACAATACATTATAAACTCGTGTCTACTAATTAGAGGACGTAAAAGTCTATTCATCTCAAATTACATAAGTTATACTTTTACTAATTACCCATTATAAAATATGTTTACTCATTGTTCCCGAATTAATAAGAAAAGGGAAATATTCTGAAATAAAGTTCAATATTCAACCTAAATATTCGGCACTTCACTTAAATTTGATGGTTAAAAGTTTAATTGAACTTGATTTACTATCATAATTGAAAAAGGTTTGGTCAAAGCTCGCTCAAACTTCAATTAGTAATAAATCTAAATCAAACACAAAAATTAAACTCAAACGAAATTCAAACAAGCTCGAATAGTGGTTGCTTTTATACTCCTCGCTTAATTCGCACCCTAATTATGAAATCCCCACAGTTTCTTGACTCCAATTTGTAATGATAATTTGCCACCGGAGAATGTCCCAATCAAGAAAACAGAGGTGAGTGGCGGACAATAAAGGGCCTCGTGTTGGAAAAAGAAAGAAGGATGTTGGGTGACGAAGATATCCACGGGCATACATGAATGCCGATTTTACCATGGGATTTGAACAATGGGCTAAATGTCTACTGTGTGGGTGGATGCCAAAGATGGTTTGTTGGGAATATTATTTTCAACAATAATTTCTTTGTTTGTAATTTGTCTCTTTCAGGACGCAAAGTATTTTAAGACGCTAAGATTTCTTTCTTAGTTGCAGTTTAGAAATTTATTTAGTTTCCTAAATATTTTTTTAACTTGTTTAACAAGACTTGAAGTCTTGTTTTATTTATATAAGGACCAAGACGCAAAAGAGGAACACACGACGTGAAGTCACTCTGGAACAGAAGTCAAAACAAACAACTCGGAGCTTTGCTGGAGAATTAGAAGGATCTCTACGTTGCGTAACCAGCGGAGGAATTCTACTAAAAAAGAAGCGTCGAGTATTTTGTGTATCAAGTATTTGATACAATTTGGTTTTTCACATATTACTTTTATATTTTGTAATTGGTTTTGAACAATTGAAAAGTAATATAATTTTCGGGTTTGTACACCCAAGTTCGTAAGTACGATTACTTACGAACTGAAATTAATTTATTGTGTTTTAGTTGATGTTAGGTTCGGTGACATCTATCACGAAACTTAACATCATATCTTTCAATTGCATTTTTACAAAACTACAATTGGCACCAGAGCAGGATACTTAACTTTAAGTATTTCGATCCTTGTTTTGTAGATTTGACATAATGAACGCTCAAGGGAACCCAAGACCCCCAATCCTAAATGGAGAGAACTACTCCCTTTGGAAACAGAGGATGCGGTGGCACATCAAAAACATCGACGAACGAGCTTGGAGATCCATTCTTGTTGGATGGGAGAAACCTCATGTCACTGCTGATGGCGACGGTGACTCCGTATACAAGAGAGAAGAAGACTGGACGGACAATGAAGTATCCATGTCAAACTGGAACTCTAAAACCATTAATACCTTGTGCGGCTATGTCGATACAAATTATTACAAAGTGATCAAGAATTGCAAGTCTGCGAAAGAAGCATGGGACGCCCTTCAAAGGGTATGCGAAGGGACTCCAAGTGTGAAGAAATCTCACCTGAGAATGCTCACTACAACGTTCGAGTCCATGAGAATGGATGATAAAGAGTCTATTGTGGAGTATGCCATGAGACTCTCTGACATATCGAATGAGATTGGAAACCTTGGCGAGCCCATGTCCAATGCACGCCTTGTTGGAAAACCTCTCAGATCCATTTCAAAGAAGTTCAATGTGAAAGTGGTTGCCATTGAGGAATCCAAGGATACTGACAAAATGGACTATGATGAGTTGGTCGGATCGCTCAAGACATATGAGATGGAGCATCTAGACTATCACTCGTAGGAGAAAAATGTCGCTCTCACCTCCGATATTAACTCAAAAGATGAAGATGGAGATACTGACTGGAGAGAGATTTTTGATAAATTCGAAAGAACCACGCTTGGAGAGGAAGAAGTGTCGCTCATTACTCAGAAATTCAACCGCTACTTGAGGAGAAAGAACAATATTAGAGGGAAAGCATCAAATTCCATGATGGAGACACCACCTCCAAAGTCTTCTGGAAGAAAGTTATCCAACTTACAGCCCTCATCTTCAGAATCAAAGACTAGAACTTCTCCCAAGCCACTCAGCGATGTCCAATGCCATGAGTGCAAGGGTTGGGGGCACTACAAAAACGAATGTGCAAATACGTTAAGGAAGAAGAGTCTTATTTCAAAGGAGTTTGATGAAAATGGAAGCGATTCTGACTCACCTGAGTCAGTACCTGCACTTTTTGCTCATGTTACTTGGGATGACGACTTTCGAGTTCACAACATCAATTCCAACACCCTGTGCCTAAATGCTGAGGTTGAAGACCCTCACGACAAATATAAAAAATTGTGCGTGGAGTATGATGAACTATTTCCCAAGTGGGGAAATCAGGTTTTGAAAGTGAAAACCCTTACCATCAAAGTTGAAAAGCTTACTCATGAGATTGATGATCAAGTGTAGATCATTACCCGGTTGGAGACCTCTCTTACAAGAAAAGATTCGGAACTGGAACGAGTAAGAGCTGAGCTAAAAATGGTTCAGGATAAAATTTCCAACCTCAACAAAGGAAAGGCAAAGATGGACGAAGTTTTGGAGATGTCATATCAAGAAAACTCAAGGCATGGGATTGGTTTCAAGCCTGAGCAACAATCCCTTCAAGTAAGCAACAACCAAGAACCTGCCAAGCGCCATAAGAAGAAAAGAAGGCGGTATGTTTGCCATCACTATGGTGATCATGGCCACATTCGCCCCTTCTGCTGGAAGAGAGCTGGGAAGAAAAGTCCTTTTCAGAGGTTAATCCAAGATGTTGGGACTCGTGATGTGACTCAAGTTGTCAACACCAAAGGCAACACCAAGTTGAAACGAGTCTGGGTAAGAAAGGGGGAGGTCAAGTATAACATGATCTACACCTCCCTAAAATCTCACATTCCTGGAGCATGGTACTTTGATAGTGGATGCTCCAAATACATGATCGGATCCGAAGAACTTTTGTCGAGCATTGTAAAATTTAAAGGAAGGAAGGTCAAATATGGTGGAGGCGCAAATGGACAGACTATTGGGCAAGGAACACTTCATGTTCCAAGCATTGCGAAGCTCGAAAATGTGCTACTTGTTGAAAGGCTGACTGCAAATTTGATAAGCATTAGTCAGTTGTGTGATGGAGGCTTTAGCGTCAAATGTACACGAGAGAAATGCGAGGTCTACGATGTAGAAAGTGCTTGCATTCTAACTGTCCAGAGAACGTTCGACAACTGCTATCAAATAAATGGAGACGTGTTTTGTAAGTTGTCCCAGCTGAGTGATGCCGAAGTGTGGCATCAAAAACTCGGACACGTTAACTACAAAATGTTGGAAAGGCTTGTAAAGAAAGACTCTGTGAATGGATTGCCAAAACTCAACACGAAGATCATCCCTGTTTGTGAAGCTTGCCAAAAAGGGAAGCAAGTTAAAGTACCACATCCATATGTCCAGAGCCTTACCACATCCAACTGCTTTGAACTCATGCATATAGACCTCATGGGACCACTTGAAGTGGAGAGTCTCGGAGGTAAAAGGTATGTTTTAGTTATCGTGGATGATTATTCTAGATATACATGGATCGAATTTTTGAAATAAAAATCAGAAACATTTGTGCTTTTTAAAAAACTTGCTAAGAAATTGTGTGTGCGTTTTGGAGTGAGTATAGGAAGAATCAGGACCGATCATGAAAAAGAATTCGAGAATGAATCATTTACAAACCTTTGCTCTAAAAAGGGAATTACTCATGAGTTTTCTTCCCCCATTACCCCTCAGCAAAATGGTATAGTTGAACGAAAGAATAGATCTCTTGCGGAGATGACTAGAACCATGTTGATCTCTAATGGTGTTGCAAAACGATTTTGGGCAGAAGCCATGAACACACCATGTCACACCATTAATAGGGTATAATTTAGACCAGGGTCACCCCCTATGAACTGTTGTTTGGCAAGAAACCTAACTTGAGCTATTTTCATATTTTTGGATGCGTTTGTTATGTCTTAAATGATAGGGGGTATCTCTCAAAGCTTGATTCTAAAAGTGATAAATGTGTTTTTATGGGTTACTCTCAAAATAGTCATGCATATCGAGTTTTTAATCTTAGAACACGTTGCATGATAGAGTCAGTCAATGTGAAATTTGTTGATACAGTTAGTGGAGTAAAACCTGCGGAGGACAATGACCTGATATATGATCAGAGGCCTCAATTTGCTGTGGACTATTTAGATGTTAATTCAGGTACAGAAGTTGTTGTTGCAGGTGATGACGGGTCTGGTGACATGTCACCGAACCCAACACTGCCTCAGGAAGAAACTGGCAACAATAAAACTGGAGAGATGGCCCCAGTTTCAACTCCTTCCCCGGTGATTCCTGAGTCTGATTCAGATTCAGTGAATGAGGACCCTGGAAGTCAAATTGATCTTTATCAAAGAGATATTCCCTCAAGAATTCAAAAGAATCATCCAACCGGCAGATTATTGGTGATCTTGATCAGAGGAGTACGAGGACAAGACAGATAAACTTCAAGGAGATGGTAAGATTTATTTGTTTATCCACTAATTGTTCTCAAATTCGAGAAACCTTGTTTCTTGCTGAGACAGAGACAAAACGAGTGGAGGATGCATTGAAGAATGAATTTTGGATTAAAGCAATGCAAGAGGAGCTGGACCAATTTGCAAAGAATGATGTGTAGGACCTGGTTCCTCGACCTAAATATACACATGTCACTGGAATGAAGTGGATATTCAAAAATAAGACGGATGAAGCTAGGAACATCGTTCGAAACAAAGCAAGGTTGGTAGCGCAAGGATACACTCAAATTGAGGGCATCGACTTTGACGAGACATTTGCATCGGTTGCACGTATAGAATCGGTAAGATTACTTCTGTAGTTGCTTGTAATTTAAAAATTTCACTACATCAAATGGACATTAAGAGTGCCTTTTTGAATGGTGTTTTGAGCGAGGAAGTATATGTTGAGGAACCCAAAGGGTTTGTGGATCCTCAAAAACCGAATTTTGTTTTAAAACTTAAAAAGGCCTTGTATGGTTTAAAGAAATCTCCAAGAGCTTGGTATGAGAGGCTAACTCAACATCTATTATTTTTAAATTTTAACCGAGGTGAGGTTGACAAGACCTTGTTTCTGCTCAAATCCCATAACCACATTCTGATTGTCCAAATTTATGTAGATGACATTATTTTTAGGTCAACTAACGAAAAAATGGTAAAGGAAATCGTTGTTTGAATGTCGGACACGTTCGAGATGAGTATGCAAGGTGATCTTTCGTATTTTCTTGGCCTACAAATTAAACAACTTGATGATAGAATTCTTCTTTCACAACCAAATATGCAAAGAATCTGGTCAAAAAGTTTGGTTTAGAAGGTGAGAAACCTAAGAGAACGCCTCTGGGTAAAGATAAGAAAATGTCGAGAGACGATGTTGGGTCTGGTGTTGACAACACCCTTTATAGGAGCATGATTGGTAGTCTCCTTTATTTAACAGCCACCTTGCTCGACATCATGTATAATATTTGCTTGTATGCGAGATATCAGGCTAACCCTAAGGAGTCAAATCTAAAAGCTGTTAAAAGAATAATCCGATATGTGGCAGGAACGAGTGACTTAGGGTTATGGTATACTAAAGAAATGTGCACTGAATTGGTAGGTTATACGGACTTAGATTGGGATGGGGATGTAGTTAATAGGAAAAGTACTACAGGGGGTTGTTTCTTTTGGGGGAATAATCTAATCTCTTGGTATAGCAAGAAACAAAACTCCATTTCCTTGTCTGAAGCCGAATACATTGCAGCTGGAAGTGAGTGTACGCAACTTCTTTGGATGAACCAGATGATTGAAGACTACGGTCTCCATAGTAGTATTTTGATCGTACTCTGTGATAATACGAGCGCAATTGACATCTCAAAAAATCCAGTTCAGCACTCTAGTATAAAGCACATTGACATCAGGTATCACTTCATCCGAGACTTGGTTGAGAGAAAGATAATAAGTCTTGAACATGTAGGGACAGACAACCAGCTCGCTGATATATTCACAAAAGTATTAGACCTGGAGACCTTCTCACGTTTGAGAAGAGATCTCGGAATGTGCATAGTCTAGTCCGTGTTGGGTTTGATGTTATGACGCCCAATGATGTCATCAGTCATAACATCTGTATATTTTGCATACATTTTTAATTTTCTGTTTCATACATAATACATATGCATTGAGTCTGATTTAAAGAGAAATAAGGTCGTGTGTTGTAATAAAAGTGATGACAAATGGACTAACCTCTTTTATTTGGTGATTGTGAAACTCTCCCGCAGAAACAGGCTTTCTCCCAGGTCCAAAAACAAAAGGTGTTAACAACAATTTCTAAAGATATAATAATTCTCTTCAAATCTTAAAAGGATGAAGAAAATCTTGACTAAAGGTCTGACCTTTAAATTTCACCTTATTGAGCGATTTTGACGTTGTCATTAACTTGGGTCAAGGGGTTTGTTTTCATTGACTTCACCTTATGCAATGTTGGGTCCAATTTCATCAGTCATGAAACATAACACCGATCAAAATCTCTAAAAATCTTTTTGTGAATATTTTTAACCATTCTAGGTCATCTTTTTAGGCATAATTTAAGACATTCATATTTTGTGAATTTGCCTATGTTGCTGAGTGTTCTGTTTCTCTTGTTTACTTCTTATTCTGACGTCTCTTGATTTTTGTTGAAGATGTGGTTATCTGTTTGTTCTAGTGGTGATGTGATCGGCTGTGCTGGGCAGGTACTATGAGATTGATATTTGTTTTGTATTTTTCACTTAGTACGTGTTTTTAATATTTCCATGGTGATGGTTTAATCCTCAGCTATTATTCGGTCTCCGTGTGTTTTTAAGTGGTTTGTTTTTGGGGAATTCATGGGTATTTAAGGTCAAAATGTGTTTCCTTGAGTTGAGAGATAGTCCGCTTTTCATTAGGAAAGATTATATTACCGGGGGTAATATTTCCTAGTTTAAAAAAATAGGGTAGATTTCGTAAATATTTTCTTTCCTATTTTCTTTCAGTTTCTCTCTCCTATCCAACGGTAAGTTTTTTTGTTATTTTTAAAGGAGCTTTCTTACCGTTTTGGCCCACTTTCAATTCACCCCTTTTCTCTCACTTGTGAAATTTGAATCCCACTCAAACTCCAATTCCTCCCAGTGTTTCTCGATTTTATTACTCTTGTCATGTGTATTGTTGGGATTTGCAGGATGTCGAATTCACCTTCTAGGTCTAGGGTTCCTGAACTTCCGGCAGGATTTGCACGCTCCGATGAACAGGTTGGTCCGACTTTGCCGAGAATCGGTGGGCTGGACATCCGCGAGGAGATAGGTGTTGCTTTTGCCCGACACCCATCACCAGTTGTTCAAGAACAAAGTAGTTCTGCTCCGGCGAGCTCTATTACAATATCTCCGATTACAGCCCCGACTGACGTCGTTCCTTCGGCCCAGGTGATTCCCGGTCAGCCTGGCAACGAGATTAACGTCGACAACCCTCCTGAACTACCATTTATTGCTGAGGTTTTTTGGCGTACCGGGGACCCCACTCTGAAGCGGTCACGTGGTTAAGGAATATTCCTCCGGGGGTTGTCCCGCCGGCGGTTCCTAAGAGCCAAGCAGGGCCACATCGCTTTGTCCCGATTGACCATATGAATCTTCCTGAATATGTTACCGTTGCCACTGAATCTGATGACAAGGAGTTTGTGCCTCCGGCGACTGTCACGGCTCCGACAACCTCTAGTGCTCCCTCAGCTGCCAAAAAGGGTCGTGGATGCCGGAAGCAGACTGTGAAGCTTTCGGACAAGAAGAACCCTCCGGCATCTATTAAGGTCTCTCCTGGTTCAACGGAAACTGAGTATTCAAGCCCACCTTATGAGATAGTGGATTTTTTCACTGGTGAAGTTTCAAGTTCAACCAATCCTGCTATTCCAGATCCCCCTGTCACAACTACGCCTCCTACTTCTCCGATCTTTGACACTGTCCTTGAACGATCTCCTGACGATTCGGATGAGATTCCTCTTGTGCACATGGTGAGCTCTATGAAGGCTGCCAAGAAGAAAAAGAAGCAGAAATCCAACGTTACATTTGCTGAAGCTGTTCAGCAGGCTGATGTTGGGACTGGTGACTTGTCACCAAAGCCAACATCACCCATTCCTGTTGCTGTCTCTCCTTCCCGCCTGAGTTCTAGTGCTGCGACTGATTCTCCTCCTCAGGCTACGGGATCTCCACCTGTTGAGGATGCTGTCAATGTCCTGGGCTCCGATGGAGTCGAGATTGAGGATATGGTTTCTCTCTCTGCGTAGTTTCTCACCCCTCAGGCTGAAGCCCTTTTCTCTGACTACAAGACTCGTGGCATGATTGAAGAAAGGCGAGTCCCTGTTGAGTTGTTCAAGCGCCAGAATTTAATTTCCTTTTTGAACACAGGGGTTTGTATTCGACGGTTTCTACTGCAAATGCCGTTTGTTCGAGATGTTGTCATAGAATCTTATGCCAACCTTCTATCCTCTGTTGATGTGCCTACTTCCGCAATTTTTGGGAAAGTGTATGTACGCGGACAAATTTATTCCTTCATGCCTGATTTGATTAATGAGGCTTATGGGACTGAGACATATCAAGGGGACTCCACTGTTGATGACATAGATGAGGTTATTGGTTTCCTGTCTGGAGGACTGCTCACCACTTGGCGTGAACAATTGCCCAGCACAAGGATGACATCGCTTTACTCGGTCCTGCACAAAGTGGCGATTTTTAACTGGGTGCCCTCAAAGAACTCGACTTTGTTGACTAGACCTCAGGCTCAGTTCCTTTTCAAAGTTGGAAATGTGATCCAGTTCAATTTCGGCCAGCTCGTGTTTGATATGGTCACAAGGTTTGCCTCCTCTAAGTCTTCCTCTTCTCTTTGTTTTCCCTCTTTGATCTACATTATTCTGGAGAACCAAGGCTTCACGCCTTCCGTGGATGATTCCCTCACTAGTGAGGTGGAGTGGTTCACCTTGAGGAGCCAGCACCTCTCTGGGGCCCACGTTGTTGATTTTCCCTGAAGTGCGCCTGTTCAAGTTGATGATGCCCGTGGTGACACCTCTGCGAGTCCTATCACCGGTGATAATATGGTGTAGTAGATGGCCCCAGTTGTCCGTGCTCAAGTGGCCTTACTTGATAGCCAAATTGCTCAGCTTGGCAGCAAGCGTGCTCAACTACAGGCGTTGCGGGGTTCCTTGTTTGAGGCCTTTTTGATTTCTGAACAAAAAGGGGGAGATAGGCATGACGTGGATGAGGATGTTGCTAGTGGGGTTGGTGGTTCTGCTGCTGATGGCGAGGCTACCACCGTGTTGGCGAGCTTGACCAGTGAGAAGAGGAGAAAGAAGATATGATTCAGAAATAGGTTTTTGAATCAAGTGAAGAAGAAGCTGCGGAAAAGAAAAGCTGATGGTGAAGGAACATCTTCGTCCTCTCGATGGGCGAAGAAGGCTCGTGGTGTTTAAGTTCCTTTTGTGTTTTCCTTAGTTTCCTTTGCTTTTTGCTTTTCTTCTTTTTATTGCTTATCTAGGGGGAGTTAAATTTAGGGGGAGTCAGTTTGTTTTTTAGTGTTGAACATTTTTGTTGCGTCATGGTAGTTTTGTCCAGAAAGGCAAAAGGGGGAGATTGTTGGGAATATTATTTTCAACAATAATTTCCTTGTTTGTAGTTTGCCTTTCTTAGGACGCAAAGTATTTTAGGACTCTAAGATTTCTTTTTTAGTTGGAGTCTAGGAATTTATTTAGTTTCCTAAATACTTTTTTAACTTGTTTAACAAGACTTGGAGTCTTGTTTTATTTATATAAGGACCAAGACGCAAAAGAGGAACACACGACGTGAAGTCACTCAGGAACAGAACTTAGAACAAACAACTCGGAGCTTGGCTGGAGAATTAGAAGGATCTCTACGTTGCGTAACCAGCGGAGGAATTCTCCTAAAGAAGAAGCGACGAGTATTTTGTGTATCAAGTATTTAATACAATTTGGTTTTTCATATATTACTTTTATATTTTGTAATTGGTTTTGAACAATTGAAAAGTAATATAGTTTTTGGGTTTGTACACCCAAGTTCGTAAGTACGATTACTTACGAACTAAAATTAATTTATTGTGTTTTTATTTCCGCTGCTATTTCTGAGATTCAGTTGATGTTAGGTTCGGTGACATCTATCACGAAACCTAACATCATATCTTTCAATTGCATTTCTACAAAACTACATGGTTCAATAAACACACTTAGGCAATTATAATACGTGGAAGATATACTGAAGGCAAGGTAATTAAAAGTGAAATGTTCTATTGATTTTTGTGAAAATGATCGATACAGAGTTGAGCTCGGTTGTGTTACAAGCCCTTTCCCTTCTTAGAATTCTTTACAAATTTGCAGCTGCTTATCTCACATTTAATTTTATTTTCTGCAAGTCTATAAAAAAGTAAAGACAAATGATAGTATGTTTATTTGGAGATGTACACATGCCATTTTCTGATTCCTCATCAAATGCACGTTGCACTGGTTGTAACTTATGACGGCTTGGAGATGTGACCAAAAATTTAAGCCACTAAAAATTGATGTTTCATTTGATACGATGTATGTTATTTTACATGAGAATAGGGTGAGTAAAATAAGGGAAGAGACCTTTTTAAAAGAGTTGTTAAGCTCTCGTAAACTCAAAGTACATTGACTATGTTTTTAAATTAGGTCGGTTAAAGGGAGGTTGACTTTTATACGCCTACAATTAGATAAACATGGTCAAGAGGCACTGGCGGGCTGATATGATTATGATAATGGTCAATGGCCCCCGAAAGGGGTTATATAATTATAGTAATAGGCCCCGGCGGTCTGGTAATATGGGAAAGGTTTACGGTTTATGGTAGCATAAAGAAAAGAGATGACTCATAATTTTTATGGTAACTTAACAAAAAGCCAAAATCCTAATCTCGAGGTGGTGGTTTATTATGAAATTAAAGAGTAAATAGCATATTGAAACCCTAGATTGGACAACCAAGAATCGGGATTGGACCGCCTCAAACTTCCTTCTCGAACCGTATTAATCCTACAAAACTCATGTCGGAAATACCCAGCGTGGGCACTCCAACGATCAAGTCTAAATAATGATAAAAATTGAGTTAAATCGATTTTAGTGTAAAGAAAATAGAAGAATAGAGATTCTTTTATTATATGGTTTAGAATGAGGTATGTATCCTCTATTTATAGATATTATGATATGTTTTCCAAAAGAATTAGGGTTTCTATTTCTTACTCACAATCCTCCTAAATAAGGATATTAAAACCAAATAGTTCTTATTTCCTTATCCACATGGGAATATAGAGGATATGATTACCAAAACGCTTACGTAGGTGCTCAAACCTCTTGCTTTCTTCATAACAGCTCACGTAAAAGGTCGAGCTATCACCTCTTATGGAGCTCGCCCCCAGCCTGTCCTTACTACTAATAAAGGTCGACCTCAAGTTGAGCTCCTACCAACCTCCAGAGGAGGTATCCTTAAAACCGAGCTCTCACCGACCTCTGTGGGAAGTATCTTCAAAACCTAGCTCTTATCCATATTTAGCAAGAGCTGTCTCTAAAATCGGGCTACCTCAGTAAACTCCACCGATCGATCTCTACTCTTAAGAATTCAAAAGTCGAGCTAAAATCGATGCTATATCACCTTTGCATGGCGGGGATGTGTCCACTTGATCCTTGTTGATGTGATCCGAGCTTATAGACCTTCTGAATGATTCTTCATTCTCTCTAGAAGAATTCATTTGAGGGTTCTGGCCTGTTTAACATTTTGAAATTTGACACAGCCGATTAGGCCGTGATAGTAAGTGGGCGGTAAGGCGTATTCGTTAAATACGCCATTTCTTTTATTTTTCTTTTTTTGTATCTGTACTAACTTTCTCGTTGAGGTTTTTTGTTTGTGCAGGTACCGGGATGGCGATAATGAGAATCATTTTTTTGGTTCCTAGCAGCAAACCGGAAACGACACGTAGAATTTGGGGTGAGGTGGAAAATGTGGTGTAGGCCCAAATGACTCCTATGTAAGGGTAACCCATCATTACTCTGCCAGCCCACGACAAAAAGCCCAGCAACCTCGCCCGTCTAAAAAGTCAACAAAGCCCATGACCTGTTTGACCCCGTCTATGTTATTTGTGCAGTTTTCTTGTTTGTTCTGTCCCTTTTATTTTGGCTTTTGACCGTTGCCTCTCTTTGATGGAGTTTCTCCTAACCCTACGCATCCCCCTGGTTTATAATGGCCGATCTGCTCTTTGTGAAGTAGCACAAAAATTTTCTCCCTTTTGCTTACTGTCATGTTCTCGGTCGCTCTCGGAAACAAAGTTGTGCACAATTGTGTTATTTGTCCCTGTTCTCTGTGAATTTTGGACTTTGCCGCTGGTGGTGGATCAAGGCGGATCTCGGACGGAAATAGATCAAGACGGCGGCAGAAGGCTGGGACTCGTCCCGACGGTGTCTTCGTGTCGCCGGTTTGCTGCATCGATATGAATCAGGATCATGAGTCGACACACCCCTTGAAGATTGTTGTTCGATTCTGGCCGGAAAACAGTTCATCAGCGACGGCGGCATCCCGTTTTTCCAAGGGGGTTTTCTAATTCCATTTTATGTTTGTGTCAATTAATTACTTAGTGCAATTAATTATTTCCTGTTTTTCATACAATTGCAGTATCTGGTGAAGGGAGCTGATGCCGAGCTGAGGAACGGGCCTGACAGCGGGTTGCTGCACGTATCGGGTAGGGACAATGCGGCCAGGCTGAATACGGGCCGGAGTTGGCTATTGTCAAGGGTTCGGGTTGGGCTTGGGTCACTGCACTCGGAGGATAAGTCTATTTACGGACAGTGATGTCTGGGCCGATAACGAAAGTATGAATTTATCCAGAGTTAGACAACTTCAAACGACGCTTCCGTTTCATGACATTTGCGGGTACCGAACGAAGAGCGACCACAACACATCGGAACTCGAACGTAGGTTAAATTGAACACAACACAACCATACAATGCTTGGTTTTAGGAAAAATAGGTGAGATGTTCAATATGTGTGAGGAATTAAAGGGTTAATTGCAAACAATACCCTCGAAGTTCAGTCTAATTACAAAGAACTCTTAGTGTCTTGATTATTAATATTCTAATATTTTTGTAGGATTTTTTTTTTTGACACAAGACTTTGAGTTTATTAGTTCTTCATTTCTATTTAGTGTTTAGGCATTTTTAGGGTTTTTGCTTTTTTTTCTTCTCTTCTTAGTTTTTTAAAATCTTTTCCAATTTTCTTACTTTTGAACTCTGTTCTAAAAATCGCCCTAAGCGCCCGCCTAGGCGTTAGGTGCCACCAATCGGCCTACGATTTTCAGAAATCGGCCAAAAAAATCGCCGGGCGCCAGACCAATTTTTTTTTAAAAAAATTTTATGGCCTGAAACGACGTCGTTTTTGGGCCTATTTTTTGATTATTTTGATTTTGTAATATATGTTATGATATTTTTATTTGACTAATGAACTTATGCATCTATGTTGTTTTAAACTTTGAATCGAACAATAGCTTTAAACTTGTGAATTGTAACTTGTGATTATTACTTTTAGTTTTGAATTGTCATAAACTTTATTGTATAGCAGGTAGTATGTTGAAATATTAAATGGTTGGATATAATGTTGTAAATCGGGGTATTTATTCACAAATTCTAGGCCCCGCCTAGACCCCGCCTATGCGTCATAGGCGCTAGGCGCTGGCCTGACGCCTAGCAATCGCCCAACGATTTTTAGAACACTGCTTTTGAAAACTCTTTAGGTTATTGTTTAAATACCTCGTACCCAAGGCGGTAGATATGTAAATATCAAACTATCCTAAGAGGCTTCTTCTAGAATCTATTCGTTCTATCGAATATTCTAACAGAGATGTTAATGTATTTGCACATATTAAATATCAAAGCTGATTTACTCCCTTGCTTATTAATATGTTTTAAACTAAGTCCTTTTAGTTCTAATTGTCCTCCTTTAATATGTATGGGAGTGGTTTAAAGATTGGAACTACTAATATGTTTTAAACTAAGTCCTTTTAGTTCTAATTGTCCTCCTTTAATATGTATGGGAGTGGTTTAAAGATTGGAACTACTAAAGAGTTGATATTGTGCTTGCTGTTTAGGTTTTAAATAAATTTGTCTTCAAGGGCCTTTTTATTTTTTGATTCAAACTATTACATTTGCAGACTCCGTTACCTAAAGGAAAAAGAATCATTAGTTCTCAATATAATGGTAGTACTATGTGTAATTTATAATGCTAGTTACAAATACTGTAGTTTTTAGATTAAGGATACATGCGATTGATTTTTTATTTTTTGGATTATGGATAATGATATGTTTTTATTATGTTGATACTAACATTGTAAATGTCTTACTTTTATTGAAATTTGGTGAATTTGTTGGTTAAAAGTATACGCATAATTTAAAATTGGTTAATAATTTAATTTTTTTTTAGTTTTTTACTACTTTCTATAACGGATCTTTTTGAACCAATTCTAGAAATTATATAACTTTCTAGAATGGGTTTATGAAAACTCGTTCTAGAAACCATACTTTCTAAAATGTACTTTGTAAACCCATTCTAGAAACCCACTAATCTAGAATAGGTTTATGAGACCCCATAGAAACCATACTATCTAAAACGGGTTCAGGAAGACCCGTCATAGAAACTATTTTTCTAAAATGGGTTTAACGCATAATAGACCTGAAATACTAATTTTAAATGTGGATAATTTTTTTTAAAGAATGGATTGTCAACCGTTTTAGAAGGCTGTACTTTCTAGAATGAGTGCAAAACTGTTCTAAATAGTGCAAACTTTTAAAATGGTTATATCTATAATGGGTTTAGAAATGTTCTAGAGGAGGTTTTACACTCTTGTTCTAGTATGTGTTTTCTGCACAAGTGCGATAAACAATAGAAAATATGAATACCCCTAACTTTTGAAGAATTTAAGACTACGTTTGTTCTGGGATCTTCGTGGTTTTAAAGTCTTGAGACTTAAAATTTTCACAATCCAAATGAATATTAAAATCCTTGTAACATGTCAAATCATGTCTTTGTTTTTAATTAATATTCAAGTATTCTAAATTGTCATACTTTTTTTTGTTAGTTATCTAGTTTAGATGAAAAATATATCAAATCAATCATTTTATTAAGATCTATAACTTGACACTCAAATTATATAAATAACACTACAAAAAATAGTGAAATGCTAACTGACGGAACCCGTCAGCAAACGAATGCTAACGGGTACCGCCCGTCAGCAAACGAATGCTAACGGGTACCGCCCGTCAGCATTTTTGGCGTCATTAAATGATTTATTGACGATATTAATGAACCCGTCAGCATTTTCTGACGGCTTGTTGATGGGTTTTACCTGTCAGGGAATCCCCCCCGCCATAACCTGAGACCCGTCATCAAATGCTGACGGGTGATGAATGCCGTCAGCAAACGCTGACGGGTGGTAGCTTTCAACAAATTCGAATAATACTGACGGGTTTCACCCGTCAGCATTTTCAAATTTAATTTAATTTATTTTTATTTTAATTGAAATCTTTACCTGTTTTTATTTTACATATCAATAATTCAATAAGAAAACTAATTTGCATTTTCCGAAAAAAATATAAAATTGAAAATAAAATAAAATTAATTAACAATTTTATCGTATAATTTATAAAATATAAATAAACTACCAAATATAAACAATATTCGTTCATAAATCAACTAAACCGCCGCATCATCATCAGTATCATCATCATCATCATCATCATCATTATCAGCAGCAGCAGGAGTAGGAGCAGGAGCTAGAACTAGAGCAGCAAAAGCATTAGAGGATCGTCGTCGACGTCGAGCTGCCATTGCTCGGGCGACTTCCTCCATCACCCAGTTTTGGAGAGCTGCCTCGTTCTGTTGCTACTAACGTGCATTCTCCTTACGCATGGCTTGGAGCTACTCTTGATGTGCACGCTCGATCGCCTCGACTTGGCTCTTCAAACGCTCCATCTGCGAATGGAACTCCGAGACACGGCTCTCAGGAATAGAGGAGGTACCGCCTCTGGTACTCTTCGAAGCCAGAAGAGTTCCTAAACATCCCGTGCCAAACCGCCAACCCTTATACACCTCAACGATCTGTAGATAGACCGTGTTCTCGTTGACGGAGGCAGGATCCAGTTATGAAGCAGAGCCTCCTCCAGACGTCTCTGATACTCCTTTTGCAATATTTTGATTGATGTATTATTTACCGTTACAAGGATTAAAAATGAAAGATAGATATTTATATTAATGGGGAAATTCTCATATGCTACATTCTCTTAATACTTAATTCCCATTTAATCACCCAATTTTATTTCTTCCCATTTAAACCAAATATATCCCATTAAATCAAAAATTACAACCTAAATTGTCTAGAATACCCTCTCTCTTCACTTTCCTTTTTTCCTTCTTTCTGTTCATTTAATTACCCACGTCCATCATCACTTTCTCTTTTCTATAACCCTAAACACCACCAACCACAAAAACTACCAAATCCAGTTCCTCAATAATATTACCACTTTGCCAGCTTCATTTTAATTATAATTTAGAGGAGTTGTGCTTTGTGGGGTGCCGTGTTTGCTTTGCCTTTAATTTAAAGAAATCCAGAGATTGATTCTATGGTATAAACTAAAAGTGCCAACTTGACTTAACCTTGGTTACAAGCGGAAGTTGCTATCTGTTTGCGATGAAGGTGAACAACTTGCTATTAGTGGCGGTTTCTCACTGTGGTGTCTAATTTGTTACGGATCTGCTCGGTGGAGAGGAAGATGGTTGTGAGAAGTTTATTAGAGAAGATGATGTTTTTGTCCTTAAACTTTATATTTTGGGGATATTCCCAAATTTGCATAAAACTTGAGTTTGTTATAAATCACTTAATCAGTTTTTATTTTGGGGTTCTTGGTGTGTTTCTGTTAACTTTGGAACACTTCTTGAAATAATTTGTATCAATTTGTTAATATCATTTTTATTGTCACTAATTGCCCGAAGCATCAGAGATTTTATTGAAGCAGCTTCAGAAGCTAAAAGTAGAGGAAAAGGAAATGAAAATAAAATTAAAAGAAGAAAAGGCTATATTAAAAGGTGCTCGGATGCAAAACATAGTCATGGGCCGTGAAATGTCTTCTTCCAGTTCTTCATCCGAGTCTTCGAGCGATGGTGAATGTGGAGAGATAGTCGACATGAACAACCTTAAAAAATCGAAACACCAAAACAATTTGGAACAAGTCATTGAGGATCCAAAAACAACAATAGCAACGACATTAGCATATCAAGTTCCGATTATTCCTTTTTCAGAACCCAGTGTCTTGGACGAAAAGTGCAATGCAAAAAAAACGTGTGAAGAGAATTTAAGTAGCAGCTCATTGACAAAAATCGAGGTGTGCATGGGTGGGAAATGCAAGAAATCTTGTGCAGGTGCTTTGTTGGAGGAATTTCAAAAGGTTGTTGGGATTGAAGGTTCGGTTTCAGGGTGCAAGTGCATGGGCAAGTGTAGAGATGGTCCCAACGTAAAGGTTTCGGCTGATAAATGTGTAGATAAGGCTTCGGCGAATTTGTTGTGCGTTGGTGTTGGATTGGAGGATGTGGGTGTGATTGTGGCAAATTTCCTGGTTGAGAACAAAAGTTGGGTTTGTTGCTGCATGTTAGTAGTATAATGTATGTGCAATCTGATGATTGTTGTGTAAATGATGCCTTGGAAATTTGTAAGTAGTTGGAAACAGATTTAAAGCAATATTACAATTTTTATTATTCATTTGAAAAGCTGGCTTCAATTGAATACAATCAAAAAGTACCATTCCAGCAAATGAATAATTTTAACCACTAATCTTTTCATTAACCAACCATKAATTCAAGAATTAGAAATATATACCCCMTKTTTCTTGCAAATACGAAGCCAATTACAATCTACRCAAAACCAAGAGAAAAATACCAACCCTTTTTCAATTCCATACTTTATGATTTACATAACAAYAATTACATACTATCCATAACAAATTAATACATACTAGGACAATTACATACTAYAGSTCATTTCATTCCAMACTACAATCTTTATGATAKATTATGGCAATTACWWACTAGTTGCAATTCCAGCAAACTAATACACCAACACAATCCCTAATGCTGAATTTATATTACGAGATTTAATAAGATCAAAATTATTTTGGATAAAATAAGTCTAAAAATCAGCGTCTTCTGTCTTCTAATAGCTTCAATAATCTTAGATTTGAATCGTTCAGTTTTGTCCTTGCACAACCTCTTTTGGTATTCTCTATTTTCACTATCAACTTCATGATGTACTGATAAATCTTGCGCATTCGTTCCTGCATTAACGGAACAAATATTTTTACTAATATAAAGATCCAAAAACTAAACCATAAGATAAAGATCCAAAATGGCATAATAGTTATAAAAAGAAAAAGCTACAAATATATGTATCACATACTGCACAGTGAAGTTATAGAATACTTGAAAAATAAAGTATGAATTACATACTCCATAATGAAATTTCAATCTAGTTTTTCTTAATTTCTTTTTTTTAAAGATTCTTTTAGAGTATGAACTACATACTGCACAATGAAATATACCATACAAAAAAAAAAGGCAATAAAGGTATGAACTACATACTGTATAATGAAATTGCATACTAGTTTAAAAAAATGACTTTCAAAGTATGGGATTACCTTCTGTGGTATGAAATTATATACTAGAATGTAGTATGGAATCTCAAAACTAGTCACATCATTTCTTCAAAAACAAAAAATGCACAGTATAGTTTAGCATACTACATAACTCCTAACTAAACTATAATTTCAACAATATGCAATGACATACAAAAAATAGCTTTTGAAAGCTTTATTTTTTGAGATGTAATTGCTTCAGAAACAAATTCTCTTTCTGGTAAGTAAGTGTAGTATATAAGTAGTATGTAATTCATTCTTGTTGTTGTATGTAAATGCAAGTGTAGTATATAATATTTATCATGTCATTTAATATATATACAATTATAAACAAAAGAACAGATTCTCAAAACTCAACCAAAAGCATATAATATTGTAGTATAAATTATTTTCAAGTGCAGTCCATAATATATATTGTAAGCTAAAAAAATTCACAGACAAGCAATGAGAAGTAGGAAAATCAACCTCACAGCATCGTCAATATCATTAGCCAGTGATTCCTTCCGACTGAGTACTTCATGCAACTTCTCGTTCACTAATCTCTGATTCAGTTCGAGATCACCCTTAAACATCCTGTTAGAAAAACTCCACTCTTTTTTTTTTCTCTTTGAACAAATTGATTTTTTCATCACCGTCCACAATACCGAAAATAATATGTAACTACAAACTACGCCCTCATAATATTCCATACTATTGCAGTGTACAATAGTATGAAATATTTAAAATCAGTATATACCACTTTTAAAGAATATTCAAAAATATTCTTTTATACTACTATTTAAAAAAAATTCAAAAATCTTCAATAATCTAGTGCAGTAGGAAATTCTAAGAAATGAATATAATCGTATGTGATTTTGTGAAATGCAGTATGAAATAGAAAATATGGGATAACTTCTACATTACACATGCTAAAATGCATTTTCCTACCAACTCAAATTATATGTATTCACTACAAATTAGAAACTACGTACTCAATACAAATTAGAAAATACAAATACACAGAGAAACGCATCTGCATAGTCTCAGGAAAATTATAAATATTTTTCCTGCAAGGCACTGCAATTGTCAAATTGTAACTAAGCACTATCTCAAATTATCCCTAAATATTCCATACTACTTCTACATTATTGTATCTGTTTCAACCCAAAAAAGGACCAACGTTGAGAATGCCTGAAACCTTGAACACCCTTCCTGATCTGCACCACAAACAAGAGTTAGAAAGGACCACCGGTTATTTTCCGGTGGAAACCTCTCCGATGCTTAAGTCAGTAAGCCTTTGAGGTGTTTTTTCCAGAAAGAAAGCAAGAATTATCAAGAGAATGACATACCTCTCTCAGCCTCGGGGATGAGATATTTATAGCTTTCCCTAATGGGGACCCCGGCTAGGATCCCAGGAGTACATGCCGCGAATCTCGGGCCGTTGTGCAACAAATCCTGACATGTGGTCCCACTTGTATCCCCACTGAGGAGTCTGGGAATCAGATCTGTCTTGTGCCAGGTCTTCC
Source organism: Phtheirospermum japonicum (assembly GCA_014905375.1). Classification (NCBI taxonomy): domain Eukaryota; kingdom Viridiplantae; phylum Streptophyta; class Magnoliopsida; order Lamiales; family Orobanchaceae; genus Phtheirospermum; species Phtheirospermum japonicum. Next base: position 326,431 of record BMAC01000145.1, on the reverse strand, counting down.
TCCATTTAACATTATCTCGGCTTTCTGGTTTTCCCCACGGATTTCAAGGAACCAGACCTGTCACGACCCGGTCCCTCTTTCCTCTAGTGTTTCTGCCGCGAATAGATTAGATCTTGCGGTAACAAGGACAAGCGCTGTTCCTAAGGGAACTAAGCCGGGTCTTCCTTTAATATCAAGCTTGAGTTTAATCCTCGGAACTTCAGCTCGGCATCATCACCAGGCTTTCGACGACTTCTCCAAAATAGCTAAGCTGAGAGAAATCTCTATGCAGTAGACAACTCTTCCCCGCAGAGCTGTTGTAGTCCTTTTATCTAGACTCCTTGAGGTCAGAGCTACCCCAAACCAGGTCTGACACGAAGATAGCCCTATCAACTCCTCCCCCCAAATAGTTGGGGTAGATCGGTAATATCCCAAGGCTCTCCCAAAATAAATGAGGCCATCCTGTCCTTTATGACTTCTCGTACTGGGGGAATCCCGAGATATCCTCTTTGTTCAAACTGTCCTAATTATTAGCATTAGTGATGTCGGTTTGTTTTCCCAAACGATCCTTATTCCACACGTCTCCTCTGACACATGGGTGGCGTATGATTTGTCCTAGGACGTTTTAGCGCTCCAGCACAGCAGATAGGGTACTGTTAGCATTAAATGCGGGAATCCCATCAAATCCCGGCTCCTTGATTTTCATTTTTCAAATCGATTCGTTTTCCTTTTATCCCTCCAAATACCTTTTCCGTTTCATTTTCCAAATTCTACTTCTCACAAACTCTCTAAAAGCTCCCTCCCCTTTTTTTCTTCTGCAACATTCCGGCGATTTCTGCAACTCCGCTAATCTTCTTCCAATCTTTCCAAGCATTTATTACCAGGTACCTTTTCTTTCTTCACGCACTCTTTAATTATGTCAATTTCTTCTTCCCGAACCAACTCTGCTAGGGAGAGCTCATTGGGGGCAACTCCGGTGAACTCCACCTCTACCATAAACCTCTCCTCAGCCGATTCCTACGCGACAGCTCCTGGGAGGGGTCTGCCGGCGATCCTACCTCCTCCCCCTTCTGACAACCTATCCTCAATAGTTAGCAACCAGACTCTTAAAGAAATCCACACAAAATTCCCTATCTCCGATATGTTCTCCTTTACTAATCCGGCACCCGGCGAGGGGGCGTCATCACCCCCCGCTGGTCACCTTACTTTCTATGTAGACCAGTTCTACGCGGGGTTAAGCCTGCCCATCCATCCCTTCGTTTAGGCTATTTCCAGGCTGTACCATATTCCAGTACAACAATTCCTGCCTAACGCCTTTCGCGTTATGGCCGGATTCCATCTGGCGGCACAGTATGCCAGGATCACCCCCACAGCCCAGCTCTTCTTTTCTTTATTTCAAGCAAAGAGCTCTTCCGGTTTTTTCTACCTATCTGGACGACCAGACATTCATTTCTTATCAGGTCTTCCTACATCTCATAAAGTCTGGAAGAAGAAGTTCTTCTTCGTTCAGTGCTCAGGGGATTGGGGCTTCCCTACCTAACCAATCAGCTTTTTGCATCCTCAAATGCGCTTATCTCGAGGGGATAGGTCACCAGACCTGAAGGAAAAAATTGCTCTCTTAAACCAGAACCCCTTAGACTTGTCCAAGATGCTTACCGTCAAGCTCTTGAATTTCTTCAACTCCCAACAAGGGCACGGCCCTCTGCCACCCAAGATCGGTATATTTCTCGAAATGTCCTGCTTTTATTGTCTTCTCGCTATAGTTCCTTTATCATACTTTTTACTGTTTCACTTTTTCATTTCAGAGAAAATGATGCTAGCAAAGATGCAAGCCAAGGCTTGCAAGGCTGCAGAAGGGAGCCAGAAGAGCCCTCTGGGGAGCCTTCTAGAGCTGCTCCAGCCTCGGGAGAGGTCCTCCTCGCGGCGCCACTCTAGAGCCAACCTCGGGCGCCCTCCAGGCTCCCGAGCCCACAAGGAAAAACCTAGAGCCGAGGAGGAGCCCAGTGCGCGAACCAGCGGCTCAGCCTTCAATGAATCCAGAGGAAGAGCAACAGTTGAAGCGGAGAAAGCGGAGCCGGCTTGACCTTACATCCTCTTCCAGGGATCCTCCTCAAACTGCTTTGCCCATCACTCCTGAGGTCACTCCTCAAACCATTCCCCTGGAAATTTCTCAAGTACATCCTTACCCGAATCAGACCTTTTTTAATAGATCTGTCCTGAACTGCCCTGGAGAAGTGGCGAGTCAATTCATGATGGGGCTAGCTCCTACATACGACCGCAACATCGTAGATAAGATGTCAGACCCGGAGCTGGTTGAATTCTACTGCAAGGCGGAGGCTCAGGTATAAATTTCTCCACTTTTCCTGTCCTTAGTCTCTTCAAGTTCTTTTACTTACCTCTTCCTTGCGTCAGGCCATGGTAGGACGAGAATCTTTGCTGGCCCGAGCTCGAGGCTCCTTGCTGCACGCGGATCTTAAAGGGGAGATCGAGATTTTGAAAAAGCGAGAATTAGAGCAGACGACTAAAGTCCGAGAGGGCCAGGAGGCCCAGGTCAAACTAAAAGGCTCAGAGATGGAGGTAGACTTGCTGAAGGCGGAAATGGAGGGAATGTGAGCTGAGCTCCTCAAGGTCAAGGAGTCGGAGGAGAAGCAACGAGCTCTGGCTATTCTTCGTGAGCAAGAACTGGAAGAGAAGGTGAAGCAGTCCCGAACTGATGGAGTGGATCAAGGCCGCATTGAAGGGCATGCCAAGGGGACATTGGAGTTCCTCAATTCAGAGGAAGGGATACGCCTAATACAACTGACCCGAGAGACCACTCGCCGAGCTTTTCTGGGCTCTGAGGAGTTTTATGACCTCATCGTTCCCGAGGCAGAGGTCTTCTTTGAATTAGGTCTTAATGCCCATGCTAAATGGGTGGATGAACACCCTTCTACTCCTTATGATCGGTCCGCCAAGATTGAAGGCGTCTGCGAGCCCACCTCCTTCT
>BMAC01000145.1:306951-323051 GCA_014905375.1 Phtheirospermum japonicum | reverse complement strand
GATTTACAAGAGTCTACCCAGTTCGAGAAAGACTTGGGAGAGACGTCTCAGGCTCCAATAGTCATGAGAAATTTTGAGTTTAGCTGGCCTTAATGTAGAGCTCATGCCTCGAAGGAAGTTTTTCTGCCTTGTTTTATCTGTCTAGTTTTTGAACAGACCTGTTGGGTGTAGCCTGCGTGGCTGGTCTATCACATTTTCTGATGCGTACTTTGTATTCGAACTTTTTGATTCAATGCCAATTAATGTTTTTTTTTGTCTTGTTGCGACTCTTGATTTTCTAGGGTTTCCTGATTTTCCGGAAACCCTAGTACTTTTGATTCCTTTTACACGCGCTTTCACTCCTTTAAATACGTGCATATCTTCATTATTCTCTTTGTAATTTTCTCTGTAATTTTCTGTCATGGCATCCTCTCCCCTTATTAGCGAACTCGATACAGTGAGGCGCAAGAACATCTCCCTCGTTGTTGAAAAGTTCAAGCTCTCCGACCAGATCACTTCTCTCAAGGAGAAGATCGGCTACCTCTACCGCCTTTTGGAGAGGAAACGTTAGAAAAAACATTTTTACAAAAAAGAGTGGGCTGAGCTTCGGCAAGTTAACCGCAAACTCCAAGAGGAGAAGGCGGATCTGGCCAAATCGGTAAGTCTCTTGACCGCCGCTGCTGGCGAAGCTCAAGTGCTTGCCGATCGTTCCGACAAATATCGTCGCCGCCTGCATGAAACGGAGCGTGAGCTCTGGCGAGTTCGTCGGGATCTGGCTTCAGATCGGAGGTCTTCTCACAGCTAGATGCCTTAGCTTTATTTTTCACTGTGTCCTGCGATTTTATGCAATCAATGTTGCCAACCTTTTATGAAAGGTGTGGGCAACCAACGTTTTTGTATTATGCAGTAACATATGAATTTCATGAGTTCTTTTTCAATACCGCTCAAGTATTCTGTCAATCAGTTTTCGATCGTTCAACTCATGCATACATTAGTGTTAACCGTTAAACATTTACCTCTGGTGGTTCTATACCTTAGTCAAGTCCAGCACATTCATACATTCCAGCTGACAGACCGGTCAGGCGTGTACGCATAGCAGGAACCTTCATAGGTCAATTTCCTGCTTTTGACATCCAGACTAGGAAGTAAATGCGTGTGTCTTCTAGCTAGCCTGAGCTAATGCCAACTATCTGGTCAGGCAAATCGAGGCGTCCACCGTTAATCCTGTGTTGACCTGGACTTATAATTAGATAAAATCTAGGACATCCGTCCTTAGCCCATCCTGGCTTATACTAACAATCAGGTCAGGCAAAAATCGAGGACATCCGTCCTTAGCCAATCTTGGCTTATACTGACAATCAGGTCAGGTAAAAATCGAGGACATCCGTCCTTGGCCAATCCTGGCTTATACTGACCATCAGTTCAGGAAAAATTGAGGATATCCGTCCTTAGCCAATCCTAGCTTATACTGAAAATCAGGTCAGGCAAGAATGAGGACATCCGTCCTTAGCCAATCCTGGCTTATAACACGTACTTCAAGTTTTAGATGCGTGAGGAAAAACCTGCAATTTTATTCAATCAAATAAATAAATAGTTATCACAAAATTACAATTATGTATAAAATTTTCGTAAGTTAGCTATATTCCAAGCGCGGGGGATCTCGGTCCCATCAACCTCTTCCAACATGTAAGCTCCTCCACCCAGAACTTGGGTGACCCTGAGGGGCCCTTGCCACGTGGCGTCTAGCTTTCCTTTGGTCTGTCCCAAATCAGCCTTCTTAAGAACCAAGTCTCCCACTTGGAAACGCCTCTCTCGAACTTTTTTTCTTATAGGCAGCGCTAATTCGCCCACGCACATGTTCCATTCGCACCGCCGCTTGGTCTCTCCTCTCCTCAACTAAATCCAGAGCATCTTGGATCAATGCCTCGTTCTGAGCTTGATTATAACTCTGTACCCGATGAGTTTCTAAACTGATCTCCGCAGGTACCACAACATCCATGCCATATACAAGACTGAAGGGGGTATCGCCCGTGCTTTCCTTGGGATTTGTGCGATACGCCCAAAGTACCGCACTCAGCTCTTCCACCCATTTTCCTCCAGACCTTTCCAATCGCGACTTAAGTCCTTGGACAAGAATGCGGTTAGTCACCTCGACCTGACCATTTGCTTGCGGGTGGTACACGGACGTAACATGATGTTGTATTTTCATCTTGACATACCAAGCCTTAACTATGGCCCCCATAAACTGGGTTCCGTTATCCAATATTATCACCCTTGGTATGCCAAAACGACAAACAATATTTTTCCATATGAATCCCATTACTACCTCTTCCGTTATTTTTGTCAGGCTTCTGCCTCGACCCATTTACTGAAATAGTCTATAGCTACGATTAAGAATCTTTTCTGAGCTGGAGCCATTGGGAATGGGCCGACCAGGTCGACTCCCCATTTTGCAAAAGGGTAAGGGGAGCTCATCGCTAACATCTCTTCCGCAGGCTGATGGATCAAAGTAGCCATTTTCTGACACTTTTCACATTTTCTCACGAAGACCTCAGCCTCCTTCCTCAACAAAGGCCAAAAATAACCCGCCCTCAATACCTTGCTAGCTAGGTCTCTGGCCCCCATGTGATTACCGCAACACCCTTCATGAATCTCACGCAGTACCAGAGCTCCTTCTTCTTGATTCAGGCATCTTAATAAGGGCTGGCCAAATCCTCGTTTAAACAGCTCTCCCTTAATTAGGAAAAACCTGGCAGCCCTGGTTCGTAATCTCGCCGCCTCCTTCCTATCCTCCGGCAAGACCTCCTGTTCCAAGTATGCCTTTATAGGAGAGCGCCAGTCCTCCCCTTCAATGATTGAGCATACCTGCACTGCTCCAAATTCTCCATCCGCCTATAGTAGAGTAATCACCCTTTCTTGGCAATCTGCAGCTGAGCTGGCCACCTTTGCCAAGAAATCAGCTCTTCCGTTTTCCTCTCTAGGGATCTGAAGGACCGTTAGGCCTTTCATACCTCTAGCGAGTTCTCTATACTTAGCCAGATATCTCTGCATATTTTCTTCTCTCGTTTCAAACTCCCCACTGATCTGCTTGCAAACGAGCTGAGAATCTACCCTGGCACACACTTGCTCTGCACCCAGATCTTTCGCCATCTGAATTCCTCTTAGAAGGGCCTCATACTCAGCAGCGTTATTAGAAAATGTTGTGCTCAGCCGAATGGCGAACTCAGTGGAAGTGCCTGCTGGATCCGTTAAAATAATTCCAGCTCCACAGCCCTGGTTACAGACAGATCCATCCGTGAAAATCGTCCATTTCTTCAACTCTCCCAGAGGACCAGTCATTTCTTGCATGAAATCAGCTAAGGCTTGGGCTTTAATTGCCGTTCTGGCCTCAAAGCTAATATCAAATTCGCTTAGCTCAATTATCCACTTGACCAGTCTCCCCGACGCCTCTGGCTTATCCATGACGGCTTTCAACGGCAGGTTCGTCCGCACGACTATACTATGTGAGAGGAAATATGGGCGCAATTTCTGGGTTGTGCCTACTAGAGCTAGTACTGCCCGCTCTACCTCTCCATACCTCACTTCGGCATCGTGTAAGACCTTACTCCAGTAGTAGACTGGTGTCTGTACCTTTCCTTCTTCCCGAATCAAGACAGAGCTAACTGCCTGCTGCCCAACCGGCAGGTACAAGATAAGGGGATCTCCTAGAACAAGCTTTGTTAGCAAGGTCATGCCAACCAAGTGTTCTTTCAACATTTTAAACGCATCTTCACATTCTCTAGTCCACTCGAAATGGGCTTTTTTACGCAAAGCTTGGAAGAAAGGAAGGCTCTTCTCTGCTGAACGCGAAACAAATCAGCTCAGGGCATTGATACGTCCCGCTAAACACTGCATCTCTTTAACATTTATGGGTGCCTGCATCTCCATAATGGCCCTTACTTTTTCCGGGTTGGCCTCAATCCCCCTTTCGGTAACCATGTACCCTAAGAACTTGCCAGCTCTTACCCCAAATGCACACTTTTTAGGGTTAAGCTTCATTCAGTATTTTCTCAGTGTAGTAAAGGTCTCTTTCAGATCATTCACATGGGAGGTTGCCTTGATGCTCTTGACTAGCATATCATCCACATATACCTCCATGTTTCTCCCAAGCTGATTTTTAAACATTTTATCTGCTAACCTCTGGTATGTGGCGCCGGCATTCTTTAACCCAAAAGGCATGACCACGTAACAGTAGGTACCTTTCGGGGTGATAAAGCTGACTCTCTTCCAATACTCTTTCGCCAGCCTGATCTGATGGTAACCCTGTGAGGCATCCATCATACTCAGGAGCTCACATCTAGCAGTAGAATCAACTAATTAATCAATCCTCGGAAGTGGGTAGTGATCCTTCGGACAAGCTCGGTTAAGGTCATGGAAATCAATGCACATTCTCCAATATTCTTGGGTTTTGGGAACTAATACAGCATTGGAGAGCCATTCTGGGAATTGGATTTTCTGGATATGCTTGGCATTAAGTAATTTTTCCACCTCTGCTTCAATTATGGCCTCTTTCTCAGGTCCAAAATTCCGCTTCTTCTGCTTTACAGGCTTCACATCTGGGCTGATGTTCGATGCTCCATCACTTCCGAATCAATCCCTACTAAATCCTGAGGAGACCATGCGAACACATCCGCATTCTCTCTTAATAAAGCCACCAGGGCTGTCAAGACCTCTGGGCTAAGAGTAGTCCCCACGCGGACAACTCTACTCTCATCACCCGGAACGACCTCTACAAGCATCAATCCCTCCTCACCTCGAGCCTGAGATGCTCGTGGCTGCTCTATCCGAGCCTTCTTGCTCTGCCTCTCATCCTCGGTATTCCTCTTAATGCACTCAACATAGGTCTGTCTTGAGGCATATTGGTCACCTCTGACCTCTCCCGTTCCGTCCTCCGCCGGAAACTTCATCTTCATATGAAAGACTGATATGACGGCCTGGAATTGGCTCAAAGAGGGCCGCCCCAACATGACATTATAGGAGGAGGGCGCGTCCACCACCAAGAAACGCACCGTCCTTGTCACCCTATACGGCTCTTCTCCCAACGTCACGAGGAGCCTCACTGCTCCCAAGGGCTTCAGGGCTCCTCCTGCAAACCCGACTAGGGAGTTGGTGACCTCTTCCATCTCAACATCCAATTTCAATTGTCGAAAGCAATCATAAAACAAAATGTCGGCAGAACTTCCGGTATCCACGAAAATTCTCCGCACATTGTAATTGGCGATAGTTGCAGTTATAACCAGAGCATCCATGCGTGGGGCTAAAATGCCATCGCCATCTTCTGACCCGAAACAGATGTTAGGAGTAGAGGTCATCTGTCCTACATCACGCGTTTTGCGAACTAAGTCTTTCGCAGCTCTGACATAACTGTGTTGCGTCCTTTTGGAATGCTCCTCCAGCTCTCCTTCAGTGATCATCTGGATTTCCCCATGAATGACTTGGGCTTGATCAGCCCGTCTCCCATCAGAGCGGCTTCTATCCTGGTCTTTTTTGCCCTGGTTAAACCTGTCATAGCATTTACCAGACCTGGCCTCTTCTCTCCTCATACGGACGTACTCCTTTAGGTGCCCATCCTGAACCATTCTTTCCAGTTCGTCTTTCAGATGCGTACACTCATCAGTATTGTGCCCATACACGTTATGGAAACGACAGAATCGATCAAATCTTTCTTTCCTAGGCTTCTGTGAGTACGTTTTGGGCCATTTCAGCTCTGGATGCCTCTTTATTGCCTGCAGAATTTCACCTTGCGGCGTCGCCAAAGGGGTATATCTGTCAAAACGAGGTCTCCCTCCAGACAGATCTGGCCTGGGCTTCTTCACTGCTGCCCTTTCATCTCTATCATACCTTTCCCTCTTCTTCTCTCCCTCGTCCTTGATTTTCAAATCTTCTTCCAAATGGATATACTTTTCCGCTCTCTCCAAGAGCTTTCAAAATTTCAGAGCTGGTTTCACCACCAGCGATTGGAAAAATTCTCCTCTTCTCAGGCCCTGTGCCAGAGCGTTTACCAACAACTCTTCTGACGCAGAAGGTACCTCTAACTTAGCCATTGTGAACCTATTGATGTAGGCACGCAGGCTTTCGTTCTCTTTCTGCTTCAGGCTGAAAAGTTCAAGCGGCATTTTCTGGTACTTCCTGCAGCTCGTGAACTGGTGCAAGAAGGCCGAACTGAATTCGTCAAAGTTGCTGATGGAAAGAGGTGGTAACTGGCTAAACCAGAGCTGCGCCGACTTAGTAAAAGTCATTGGGAAGACCCGGCACATAACAGCGTCCGAAAATTTATGTAGAGCTGTCGCGATCTCGAAGCGACTGAGGTGGTCCCACGGATCCGTGGTTCCATTATACTCAAAGCTCAAGGAGCGATATGAAGCTGGTACGTCATCACGCATGACCTCCTCGGTGAAAGGAGTGCCCCGCCGCGCTGGCACGGCACCAGCATTCGTCAATTTCCTCTTGAATTCTCACACCTCTTTTTGCAAACTCTGCATCTGTTCAGCTAGACCTGGATTAGTCTGGCTTGAGTCTCATTGTCAAAGGTGGAGAAGTGCTCTTCCCTATCTTGTAGAGGAGCCCGATCCGCGTGCTGTCCTCGTATTGGTTCAGTTCCCACCACCGGGACAGTTCGTGCTGGTGGCGTCGCCATCTCCGCGAACTTCTTTTCCACCGCTGTCTCCACGACTTTGCCGATGAGCTCTAAGAGCTGCAAAAGGAAGGATTCGTTAAATGAACCACCAGTAGTTGACACGGATCTGCTTAGTGGAGGCGGCGTAGTGCCTGGCGCGGCCGCTGCCGATGGTGCTGTCTCTCCTGGCCCCATCGCCGACGTATCTGTCGACCTGGGAATTCCCCACGGCGCTGCGGAACTAGGGGTTCCACTGAGCTCTCCCACCAAGTTTTGCCGTAAACTGTCTGAAGCTATGAAATAAAAAGAAAACCTCACGCCTTAGCTTGATCGTCTTCCCATAGACGGCGCCAATTGTTTCAACCCAAAAAAGGACCAACGTTGAGAATGCCTGAAACCTTGAAGACCTTCCTGATCTACACCACAAACAAGAGTTAGAAAGGACCACCGGTGATTTTCCGGTGGAAACCTCTCTGATGCTTAAGTCAGTAAGCGTTTGAGGTGTTTTTTCCAGATAGAAAGCAGGAATTCTCAAGAGAATGACATACCTCTCTCAGCCTAGGGGCTGAGATATTTATAGCTTTCCCTAATGGGGACCCCGGCTAGGATCCCAGGAGTACATGCCGCGAATCTCGGGCCGTTGTGCAACAAATCCTGACAGGTGGTCCCACTTGTCTCCCCACTGAGGAGTCTGGGAATCAGATCTGTCTTGTGCCAGGTCTTCCTCCATTTAACAATATCTCGGCTTTCTGGTTTTACCCGTGGATTTCAAGGAACCAGACCTATCACGACCTGGTCCCTCTTTCCTCTAGTGTTTCTGCCGCGAATAGATTAGATCTTGCGGTAACAAAGACAAGCTCTGTTCCTAAGGGAACTAAGCCGGGTCTTCCTTTAATATCAAGCTTGAGTTTAATCCCTGGAACTTCAGCTCGGCATCATCACCAGGCTTTCGACGACTTCTCCAAAATAGCTAAGCTGAGAGAAATCTCTATGCAGTAGACAGCTCTTCCCCGCAGAGCTGTTGTAGTCCTTTTATCTAGACTCCTTGAGGTCAGAGCTACCCCAAACCAGGTCTGACACGAAGATAGCCCTATCAGTATTGAATTTTCATAATATTCAATACTACAAGTCATGTGGAATATTTAAAATCAGTAGATACGACTTCTATATAATATTAAAAAAATATTGAGTTTTATACTACTATTTAAAAAAAGATCAGAAATCATCAATACACTAGTGCAGTAGGAAATTCGAAGAAATAAATATAATAGTATGAAATTTTAAGAAATGCAATATGAAATAGAAAATATTRGATRACTTACTGTATAATGGATTGGCTAAAATGAATTTTCTCACAAAATTTCATACTACCRACTCAAATAATATGTATTCACTACAAMTTAGAAACTACGTACTCAACAAAATACAAATACACAGAGAAACGCATCTGCATAGTCTCAGGAAAAATTATAAATATTTTTCGTGCAAGGCACTATAATTGTCAAATTATAACCGAACACTTTCTCAAATTATCCCTCCATACTAACTCTACACAATTATATGGAAATTTTCAACTATTCCATTCTAACAGTATACAACAGTATGCAATATACAACAATATGGAATTTTTAAATTCGGTACATACTTACAATTCAGTATTCACTATCTCAAAAGAATGGAATTTTCAAAGTGCGGTATATAATATCTAAATAGTATGTAATTTTTTAATAATTCAAACCACTTACTGCATTTTTCTTGACTTCTTCGGCAATTTTATGGACGTCTTCGGCGTAGTCAATTCTGCGCCCGACGCCCGCCTAAAACACAGGACCAAAAAATTTTACTTCGGCAGAACGGAATACAACAATTCAATACTACCGTAAAAATTAAAAAAAAAATTAATACTTACTGAACTTTTTGTTGGGTTTTCTGGGACTTCTTCGTCTGCTCTCCTACACTTGACCCAGACGCCCTCCTAAAAATCAGCCCAAAGAATTTTCAGTTGCATGTTGGAATTCCAACAATTTAATACTACAATACAAAAAATAAATATTTTCATAATTACCGATCTTGTGTTTTCTTCGTCGTCGCCATTAATCCAAAACCCTAGATTTTGAACCTCTGCCGCTTCGACCAAAATGGAAATTAAAATGCAATACTGAATGTAGTATTGAATTTCTAAACTCTTAAATAGTGAACAGCGGTAAACAAAATCAAACCCAAGGTACTGAAGATCACGAATTGAAGAGAATCCTTGAAAATTTAGGTTCGAACTATTCCTGGTTGAGATTTTTTGAATTAATATTTGGATAAATATTTGGGTTTAGTATGGAATTAATGTTTTTTTGTAATTTTCGAGAGCATAATCAATATTTCTTGATATTGGAGAGATTTTTGGGCGCGTAAACGAAAAGGGAGAGATTAAATTATGAGGGTATTATAGTCTATCACGTAATTAAAATTGAGTAACTAGTGATGAAAATATACTGTACTATTTGGGATAAATTGTTTCCCTCATGGACTATATGGTCAATGCCCCTATATTAATTACATCTAGAAAAATACTTACAAAAGTCTATTGCGACGAGTATCAGTGAAAGAGTCATCGGTTCTCTGGTGCATGGTCAAGAAAAGCTCGAATGCATTGTATTCCCTACCCAAATACTTGCGTTGTATACAATATTTCAATTATTCTTTAATGAAATAATTAATTACATACTAGTTAAATTCATAAACATATTTTAAAATGACTTACGAGCCGACGTGAATGTCCAATCGCAGTGCGAGACCCTCCTCTGTGCTTGGCTATCCCAGTACCAGGTCCGCTGGGCTCGCTCAGCCTGTTTCTGCTCGGCCTGCTCCGACTGCTTCTTGTTCTCTGACTTCTCGAATTTGACTGGGCTATCTCCTCCAGATTTGCTCGCCGATGCACGTGGCCACCTTCCCCTCCTTTTTCCACGCCTTCTTCCATTCGCTGAGACGGCTGCACCACGAGGCCGCCATAGAACTGTAGAGATTCTTCTGTACAACCGCCTCAGAATATACACTCGGGTTCCAATAACAGCACTTCTACAAAACAAAATAAAATAAAATAAAATAATTTGATTAATAAAAATCATTATATATAATAACTTTCGAAAACAATATTAGTTTAATTACATAAAACTCGGGCCACCAAAACTGACGATGAGAATCGAGAATATGCTCTTACTTCCACCCATCGGGGTGTACACGAGCCTCGTGGATCTCCCAAAGGATAGTCGGTAACTCCAGCGAGTCACTGTGTATCGTGGAAAAATATAGAATTTTATAGGGCAATATATTGAAATAAAAAATATATTACTTACAAAAATTAAATTACAGTTACTTAACTTGGAGGGATGTTAGAAGATTTTTCGTGGTGTTGAAATAAATCAACGAGTTCTTGGCTTGATATTATCGGAAATCGATTCAATTGAAGGATTCAATGTGTTTCAAGCTTTAAAAAGTAAAGGAAAATGAAAATAAAGCAATTAAACTAACTAAACTAAGCCAGGTAATGAAATTACATGTTGTTCGGATGCCTTGTCGAATGCCTCAATATGTAAATGCAAATAAGCAAGAAAATGCAATGTTTCACCAAGTACAAGCATGCATGCACAAGGTACAACTATTCATAAAATCCTAAATAATGCAAATAAGTAAAAATTGAAAGCATGAATGGAAGATCAATGGGAATTGATGTGAAAGTTTAAAACTTTACGAAAAATAACAAGCAACGAAGCCTAGATCTAAGAATCAAACTAAAACTATGCATGAAAATAAAAACCAAAATAAAGCATATGAAAGACTTGAAATCAAGATGATATAAGACTCGATCTATGATCTAGATGTGTCACTCATCTAGATTCCATAGCCAATTCTTAAGATCTAACATGAATTCAAGGTGCTAAGACAAAAAGGAAAAAAGAAGAACAAGCATGGAAATGAAGAACAAAGCATGGAAATAAAGCATAAAACATGAAATTGAAAGGAAACTTACTTGAATTAAGAAATGAAACAAAGCTTGAATGTAATTGCATCAAAAGTAACAATCCAAAGGAGTATTTGGATTCTTCTTAGGCTTACAAACCCAAGGAGGTGCTTGAAATTAAATCTAATCTAGAAAAGGAAATTACATCAAAGCTTGAAGTTGAATCAAAGAGAAAATCATTCAAGAGCGTGAGAGTAATTTTAATCCCAAACCCAAGTTTGGGTTGGGAGGGGAGTTATATCCTACAAAAATGAAAGAAGCCTCCTCATTATACAAGGTGTAATTGGGTTCAAAAGGGCCAATTTGTCTTTAAAGCCTTTAAAATCCCGGGTTTGACCCAATATTGACCCGTGTTGACCAAGATGGCTCAATGTGGCTTGGTTGGTTGGTCTTGGTTGAGTCTTCGGCGTTTGGAAAGGGCTTGGGCGTGTCTTGGCAAGGCCTTGGGCGTGTGGATGGCAAAGAGGGCGTCTTGTCTTGGTCTTGGCATGAAGATGGCAAGGAGGGGCGTCCTTGGGGTGCAAGGGGGCTTGGATGGAGGCTGGGTGGCGCTGGGATGGCCAAGGGAGGGATCGCCATCTCACATGGCGTGGAGATGGCGTTGGAATGGCAGCGCCTGGCTTGTGCCGTCTCTCATGGCTTGGAGATGACGCTGGAGATGGCTGGAGTAGGCTGGATGGCAGCTGGGTGGCACGGAGATGGCTGGGAGATGGCCACCATTCCAGAATGCTTTCCCCTTTGGAGCTCCTTCTAGGCACAACTTTGGCAAGCCCTTGGCAAGGAGATGGCTTGATTTTTGGCCTCCATGCCTTAGCTTGAATTCAAATCATTAAACCACCTATTAAATGAGAATTTTCAATATTAAAACCCAAGAATTTCACCAACCTTAAATCAATTATAACCATTTAACACAATTAAACATAAAATCAAAAGAAGAACACAAAAACCCTAAAATAAGAAAAATAACCTTGAAAACAAAGCTAAATGACTCAAGAACCGCTAAAAATAATATAAAACCCTAATTAAGAACACGAGAAAAACACAACAATTACATGCAAAACAACTACAATTATTGGTTCATTCGTCCTCGAACAACGAAAAGAATCGAGAGTGTACATCTAATGAACATTGTGTAAAATGAGAAATCATTGTGCTTATCCTTATTAATATGATGGAAGTATCAACACAAACTCGTTATCGTCAAGCATTGCTCGTATTACTCTTTCTTAAATGCAAGCCAACTCGATGACTTCCTCACAAATGGAATTTTGAGGGTGTTCTCTCAATTCGCTCAAGTGTTTGATATGGGACGTGTTTACGCTCAAGTCGGTCAATACATGCACCTTGTCAAGATTTCACAAATCGGACGCTCAAGATTTCTCATAGTACATGACCAAATAAGAATCGAAAGAGGTCTTTATTATGGGTTGTAATGTTGGTTCTTTGGTAAGGTATGGAACATTTTGTTATAGTGGCTAACACACGATCAAACACGATCAATAACACATAAAATCCTAATTTCTAAAACCCGAAGCTTATAATCGTTTCACCTTTCCTAATTCACCAAACTCTCATTCAAAACCCTTTCATTCACACTCTTTTCCGACTTTATTTCACAACACTTGGAAGCTTTTTGAATTTGCTTCTTTTCAAATAAATTAGCCCTTTTTTAAATTGGGCTTTACACATGAACGCACGCTTTATCACTTTTCGTGGTTTGTGTTAGAGTATTATTCTTCTTCTCCTTTATTTTTTTCTTTTTTTTTGTATAAGCAACTCGAAACCCAAAACCCACAATCGATTTACCTCACATTTCTTGTCAACTAATCATACACTCTTACCTCACGATTATTGAAGAATAAGAGCTAAAATCGAGCTCGACTAACAAGAAATGGGGCATAGGCTCAAGGGGGCTCGTTTGGAATTTTTAAAGTAGCTTAAATATATGGATATGGCCAGAACAAGGGTGATATATGTGCCTCGAGGTCATTTTCGAATTCAATCATGTACGAGCAAAATCAAACCTCCTCAATGCAATTTCCATAAAAATGCAAGAAAGCCGATAAATCACACAAGGCTACTCACTAGTTTGCACCGAATTTGGGAGCAAAATCAAAAGAGCTTTTAGAGCTTTACAATCTTTTCACGAGAAAATATTGATTATATATATATATATATATATATATGCGGGTTTTGGACGAAGCACAAAAATTCAACCCCTCACACAAGAGGCCATAAACATGCAAAAACCCGACAAGTAAATTATTCAAACTTCCAAGCACGTGGAGTTATTCAAAGATGTAATAAAGACACAAACGACACAAAAATTGACTCAACCATATAAATGCGTAAATAGTAAGCGTCACTTCACCGAGAATGTGTCACTTCGCCAAGGCTCGAGTTAAGAACAACAAATCATGCTTGACAAAAACCGGGACCCTAACCACCTACTCACCCCACACTTAAACCATGCAATGCCCTTATCGCATTTTAATAAAAATCAAGTAAAAGGAGGGTGAATAGAAACTTCCTTAACCGTGCGAGTATGAGTCGAGCTCGGTGGAGCCCACATAGGTGTCCAAGTAATCCAAGCAAAAATTAAGCACGGCTAGTATCTCCCGGCTCCATGAACGCTACTCTCATATTCACTCGCCCAAGGTTGAAATCGAAAAACAACACCCTAGAAAGGGAAAAGTCACAAAAAACCACAAACACAAGAAAATATGTACATAAACCCCAAACAAAACGAAACTAAAGACCAAAAAGGACTAAAAGACAACTCGAAAATATTATTTTTTTAGTTTTCATTTTTTCAAATGTTTTTGGATTTTCATTTTAAGAAGAAAGAAGGAAAGAAAGAAGGTAAGAGAAATAAAAGAGAAGAACTTGGGTTGCTGAAGTGTAGTTTTTCGTGGTTCATAATATTTGAAAGTTCATTTGGCTCGGTATTATTGGAGATCGATTCAATTGAAGTAATCAATGTGTTTCAAGCTTGSAAAATAAAAGGAAAATGAAAATAAAGCAAATATAATAGCTAACTATCCTAGGAATTGAAATTGCAAGTGGGTAGGATGCCTCGGTCGTGTGCCTTAATTGAAAATGCAAAGCAATAATGAAAATAAGCAAGAAAATGCAATATTTCACCGAGTACAAGCATGCATGCACAAGGTACAACTATGCATAAAAACTCAAATAAAGCAAATTAGAAAAAATTGAAAGCATGGATGTAAAGAGAAAGGAAATTTGACAAGAAAGTTCAAAACTTTAAGAAAAATAACAAGAAACAAAGCCTAGATCTAGGATTAAGCATGAAACAAAGCATAAAAATAAAAATCAAAATAAAGCATAGGAAAAACTCAAAATCATGACGATCAAAGACCCGATCTATAGCCTAGGTGTGTCACTCAACTAGAATCCATAGTCAATTCACATGTTTCATCATGAATTCAAGGTGCTAAGGCAAAAAGCATAACATGAAGAACAAGCATGGAGATGAAGAACAAAGCATGGAAATAAAGCATAAAATATTAAATTGAAAGGAAACTTACTTGAATTAAAGGAAAGAGTAGCAAGCTTGAATTAAATTGCATCAAATTAAACAATCCAAAGGAGTATTTGGATTCTTCTTAGGCTTACAAACCCAAGGCCAAGCATGAAAGTAAATCTAAATCTAGAAAAGAAATTACATCAAAACTTGAGATTGAATCTAAAAACCTAAGAGAGAGAAATTAGATCTTAAAAACTAGAGAGATGATTTTTTTAATCCCAAACCCATGCTTGGGTTGGGAGAAAAATGAGAGGTGTCTTTCAAAATGAGAGTGAGGTCTATTTATATTACATTTAATTGGGTTTAAATGGGCCAAAATAGCCTTAAAGGCTTAAAATTCCCGAGTTTGACCAAGTTTGACCCGGAGGCACCTTCCTTGACCATGGCTGGCTTCTTGGCACGTTTTGGCTCGATATGGCTCGAGATGGCTCGAGATGGCTCGAACATGGGCGAGCCTGGGCGCTGGCGCTGTGCGCTGGTCGGCAGGCCTGGGCGGGCGCTTGTGGGCGAGTACCGGCGGGATGGCGCGCGCGGGCGCGGGCAGGCGCGAGCGGGCGCGATGGTGAGGCAGCCAGTGCGCTGCGCGCAGGGGCGCGCTGGGCGCTGGGGGCTGCCGAGAGACTGCGGGCAGGCACGAGCGGGCGCTGCCGAGAGCGCCGGGCGGATGCGCGCAGGGGCGCGAGCGGGCGCGCGCAGGCGCGAGTCTTGGCGAGCTTCGGCGAGCCACGGCGACCATTCCAGAATGTTTGGGCATTTTTGAGCCTCTCTTGGCCTGAATTTTGGTTCTCAATGCCTTAGCCTATAAATAGAGATTTTGAACATAAAAACCCAAGAATTTCACCAAACCTCAAGGTAATTGAACCAATTAAACCAAATTAAATATAAAGTTGGCAAGAAACACGAAAATAATAAAACAAGAAAAACGACCTTAAAACTTAACGAAAAACGACTCAAAACTACTAAAATTGATATAAAAAACTATCTAAAAACACGAAGAAAAACACAACAATTACATGCAAAACAACTACCCCACACTTATCGATTTGTTCGTCCTCGAACAACGAAAAGAATCGAGAGTGTACATGCAATGAACATTATGTAAAAAGAAAAATTATTGTGCTTATCCTTATTAATGCGATGATAATATCAACATAAACTCGCTATCGTCAAGCATTGCTCGTATTACTCTTTCTCAAATGCAAGCCAAATCGATGACTTCCTCTCAAATGGAATTTTGAGGGTGTTCGCTCAATCCGCTCAAGTGTATATAGGACGTGTTTACGCTCAAGTCGGTCAATGCATGCACCTTGTCAAGATTTCACAAATCGGACGCTCAAAATTGCTCGTAGTACATGACCAAAGAAGAATCGAAAGAGGTCTTTATTATGGGTTGTAATGTTGGCTCTTTGGTAAGGTATGTAATATTTGGATATAGTGGCTAACACACGATCAAACGCGATCAATAAACACAAAATCCTACTTTCTAAAACCCGAAGCTTATAATCGCTTCACCTTCCCCAATTCGCCAAACTTTCATTACAACCTCGTACACACTTTCCCGACTTTTATTTCACAAACACTTAGAAGCATTTTTAATTTGCTTCTTTTCACTCAACTTAGGCCTTTTGAATTAGGCTTTATACTTGAACGCACGCTTTATCACTTTTTGTGGATTTTGTGTTGGAATAATTTTTTTTTTTTTTTTTTTTTTTTTTGTATAAGCAACTCAAAACCCACAATCGATTTTCCCTCCACATTCTCGTCAACTAACAACACACCCTCTCACCTCCACAATTTGCAAAGATACAAGAGCTAAAATCGAGCTCGGCTAACAAGAAACGGGATAAAGGCTCCAAGGGGGCGTCTTTGAGATTTTTAAGTAGCTACATATATGCATATGGCCGGAA
>BMAC01000145.1:287659-302769 GCA_014905375.1 Phtheirospermum japonicum | reverse complement strand
TAACCAAGCCGAGTCGCAACGGCGCCATTTTGAAGATGAGTGAGAGCGCCGGGCGGATGCGCGCAGGGGCGCGAGCGGGCGCGCGCAAGCGCGAGTTTTGGCGAGCTTCGGCGAGCCACGGCGACCATTCCAGAATGTTTGGGCATTTTTGAKCCTCTCTTGGCCTGAATTTTGGTCCTCAATGCCTTAGCCTATAAATAGAGATTTTGAACATAAAAATCCAAGAATTTCACCAAACCTCAAGGTAATTGAACCAATTAAACCAAATTAAATATAAAGTTGGCAAGAAACACGTAAAACAATAAAATATGAAAAACGACCTAAAAACTTAACGAAAAATGACTCAAAACTACTAAAATTGATATAAAAAACTATCTAAAAACACGAAGAAAAACACAACAATCACATGCAAAATAGTTGCCTCCCAAGAAGCGCTTGTTTTACGTCATCAGCTCGACGTACTCCCTTTTGGTCAAGGCGGAAAGATCACGGGAGGGTCCACCAAAACAATCTCCTCCTTGTCGGGAGGATCAACTCCTTGTGCATAAGTCCTCTCCAAGAGTCGAGGCAAGCGATCTACAATAAATGAAAAAACGAGAGGTTGCAGAAACAAGTTATAAAAAAAAAGTGAAAATCTTTTTGGGTTTTTGAAATTTCTATTTTTTTTCTGGATTTTCTCTTTTTCTTTCTTTCTTTCTGATGGGGCATAAATAGGCTAGACCCGGATTGGGGTAGACCTAGACCCAGATAGCTAGATAAGGGAGATCAGGATAGCGTAAGCCTTGGTAAGGTTTGACCTAGACCTGGCCTCCTGACCCCCGTCGAGGGGACAAGTGGGACCACTTGTCAGAGTTTATTTTTTAATCGACCCTTGATTCGCGGCCTTTGTTTCTGAGATCCCGAAAGGGGTCCCCACTGAGGAAAACTATAAATACCTCAGCCCCAAGGCTGAGAGAGGTATGTCATTCTTTGCGCATTCCTTGCTTTGCTCACCAGAAACACTCTATACGCTTTCTGACTTAAGCATCGGAGAGGTTTCCACCGGAAAACCTCCGGTGGTCCTTTTATGACGTGTCTGTGTGTGCAGGTCAGGAAGAAGCGCAAGTTTAGGTGGGGTCATATTTTTTGGGGTGAAACAATTGTCGCCGTCTTTGGGAAATTTCTGAGCTAAGATGTGAGATTTTTGAATGGCTTCAGACGGGTTACGGCGGAATCTGGTCGGAGAACTGGGGGGAACTCCTAACTCCGCCGCACCGTGGGGCATGCCGCGGTCGACAGGGCCGTCCACGGTGAGGCCGAGGGGACGGAACCATCAGTAGCTACTGGATCAGGCACTGTGCCACCCCCCCCCCCCCCCCCCGAGGGTCTACGCCTTTAGATGGCAGGTTACTGAACGACAACTTCCTCAGGTAGCTTTCTGAGCTTATAGGCAAAGCCGTGGAAGTGGCTGTGGAGAAAAAATTCACAGAGATCTCAACGCTGCCGTCTGGCACACAACAAGATTGAGCAGTTGCGCAGGCAGAAACGGAACCATTACGCAACCAGCGCGCGGATCGGACTCCCCTCCAAGATAGAGAAGAGCACTTCTCTACCTCTGATAGTGAGGCCCACGCGTAGAGGCACGCCGTTCACCAAGGAGGTCATGTGCGATGACGTGCGGGCTTCCTATAGATCTTTGGGTTTTGAGTATAGCGGAACAACAGATCCGTGGGATCACCTCAGCCGCTTCAAAATTGCAGTAGCAGTGCACAATTTCTCGGACGCAGTCATGTGTCGGGTCTTCCCCATGACTTTCACTAAGTTAGCCCAGCTCTGGTTTAGTCAGCTGCCACCACGCTCTATCAGCAACTTTGATGAGTTCAGCTCGGCCTTCCTGCATCAGTTCACCAGCTGCAGAAAGTACCAGAAGATGCCGCTCGAGCTGTTTAATTTGAAGCAGAAGGAGAACGAGAGCCTGCGTGCTTATATCAATAGGTTTACCAATGCAAAGCTCGAGGTGCCTTCTGCGTCTGAGGAGCTTTTAGTGAACGCGCTAATGCAAGGCCTGAGGAGAGGAGAGTTTTTCCAGTCGTTGGTTGTAAAGCCAGCGCTGAAATTTGGAGAACTTTTAGAAAGGGCGGAAAAGTACATTCACCTGGAGGAGGCCCTGAAAATCAAGGAGGAAGGAGAGAAGAAGAGAGAGAGATACGATAGAGAGGAGAGAGCACCAGAAAAAAGATCCAGGACAGACCTGTCTGGTGGGAGACCTCGCTTTGACAAGTATACGCCCCTGGCGACTCTGCGGGGGGAAATCTTGCAGGCAATAGAGTGGCATCCGGACCTCAAGTGGCCTAAGACTTATTCGCAGAGCCTACGAAAGAAAGATCTGACCGATTTTGTCGGTATCATAATGAGTATGGTCACGATACAAACCAATGTACCCATCTTAAGGATGAGTTGGAGAGGATGGTGCAGGCTGGACACCTTAAGGAGTACGTACGGATGAGAAGGGACGAGCCTAGGTCTGGCTACTGCAGTAATGATCGACCCCAGCAGAGCAAGAATGAGCAGGATAGTAGACGAAATGGGGTAGAAGGAATGAACTGGCCCAGGTCATACGGGGTGAGATTCTGATGATCACAGGGGGCGAGTGGGATGAGCACTCCAGACGAACCCAAAACAGTTATGTGAGCGCTGCATGGGATTTGACGAGAAATAGAAAAGAAGTTGGACAGGTGGCGCCGAGTCTAAATGTTTGCTTTGGATTAGAGGATGAGGATGGGATCCTAGCTCCTCATATAGATGCCCTAGTCATTATGGCTACCATAGCCAATTATAATGTCTGATGAATCTTTGTGGACATAGGGAGCTCGGCGGACATCATGTTGTACGACTGCTTCAAGAAAATGAACCTTGATGTGGAGTTGGAAGAGGTCACGACATCGTTGGTAGGATTTGCAGGAGGTGCGTTGAAACCCCTTGGAGCTTTTAACCTTTTGGTTACACTAGGGGACGAGCCATTTAGACAGACCAGAACAGTCCGGTTCTTGGTGGTAGACGCAGCTTCCTATTATAATATGATGATGGGAAGACCTTCTTTGAGCAAATTTCAAACAGTGGTCTCGATCTACCACATGAAATTGAAATTTCCTGCTCATGATGGAGTAGGTGAAGCCAGAGAAGATCAGTATGCATCGCGGCAGACATACGTAGAGACTATTAGGCGAAGTGAAGAGGAAAGACAGGCCAAGAGGGCTCGAACAGAGGACAAACCTAAATTGACTGAGAGAGAAGAGAACTTAATGACTGTGGAGGTAGTCCTGGGGAATGACAATCGAGTCCTCCGTGTTGGGACAACCCTCAGCCCTGAATTACTAACAGATCTAGTGGCATTGTTACGAGACAGTGCGGATGTATTTGCTTAGTTTCCCCAAGATCTGGTCAGAATTGATCTGGAGGTGGATGAGCACCACCTCATTATTAGTCTGACGATAAAGTCGGTCAATCAAAAGAAATGCAATTTCGGGCAAGAAAAGGAGGCTATTATTGAAGCACAGGTGGATAAGATCTTGAAGGCTGGACACATTCTGGAAATACAATTTCCAGAATGGCTCTCTAATGCGGTTTTAGTGCCCAAGACAGAGGAAGATTGGCAGATGTGCATAGACTTTCGTGACCTTAACAAAGCCTGCCCCAAGGACCACTATCCATTGCTAAGGATAGACCAGCTAGTCGATTCCACTTCGGGTCATGAGCTCCTAAGTATGATGGACGCCTCGCAGGGCTATCACTAATCTGGTTGGCCAAGGAAGACCAAAAACGCATTAGTTTTATAACCCAGAAAGGGACATATTGCTATGTGCTCATGCCATTCGGGCTAAAGAATGCGGGCGTCACATACCAACGATCGGTGGACAAGATGTTCAAGAGTCAGCTCGGGCGGAACATGGAGGTCTATGTGGCCGACATGTTAGTGAAAAGTGTAAAAGCGACGGCACATGTGGGCGACCTGAGGGAGACCTTCGATACCCTGAGAAGATAAATGAAGCTTAACCCCAAAAAATACATATTCGGGGTTACAGCTGGAAAATTCCTAGGCTACATGGTTATAGAGAAGGGTATCGAGGCTAACCCTGAGAAGGTAAAAGCTATTATGGATATTCAAGCGCCCAGAAACGTCAAGGAGATGCAGTGCTTGGCAGGTCGAATCAACTCCTTGAGCCGATTTGTCTTACGCTCAGCCGAGAAGAGCTTGCCATTTTTTCAAGCCCTGCGAAAGAAAGCTAAGTTTCAGTGGAACAGCGAGTTCGAAGATGCGTTTAGAATGCTAAAAGAACATCTGGCTAGTATGTCCTTACTCACAAAGCCAATTCAAGGAGAGCCTTTAATCCTATACTTGTCCGTAGGGAAACAAGCAGTCAGCTCTGTCCTGCTTAGGGAAGAAGGCAAGGTACAGAGGCCGGTCTACTATTAGAGAAGGGTCTTGCATGATGCAGAGGTGCGATATGTAAAAGTAGAACGAGCAATGCTGGCTCTGGTTGGCACGGCTCGCAAGCTGCGCCCGTACTTCCTCTCACACAACATAGTAGTACGGACTAACCTGTCGTTGAGGGCCATAATATACAATCCCAAAGCATAAGGAAGGCTAGTCAAATGGATAATCGAGCTCAGCGAGTTCGATATTACATTTGAGGCTAGAATAGCCATTAAGGCCCAAGCCTTGGTTGATTTCATGCAGGAAATGACCAGCTCGCCCGAGGGCAAAAAGAATGGGTAGTCTTTACAGACGGTTCGGTAGGAAACCAGGGCTATAGAGCAGGAATAGTGTTAATCGATCCAATTGATGTGGCCACTGAGTACGCAATACGACTAAACTATGCTCTGTCCAATAACGCAGCCAAGTATGAGGCCCTCTTAAGAGGGGTTCAAATGGCAAAGGATTTAGGGGCAGAGCAGGTATGTGCGAAGGTGGATTCACAGCTTGTTTGCAAGCAAATAAGTGGAGACTTCGAAACCAGGGAAGAAAGCATGCAGACGTACTTAGATCGGTTTAGGGAATTGGATAAGGATATGAAAGCTCTACAGTCCTCCAAATTCCCAGGGAGGAGAATGGGAGGGCAGACTATCTGGCGAAGGTAGCCAACTCAGCCGTGGATTTCCAGGAAAGGGTGATCACTTTGCTAATGGCAGATAAAGAATTTGGGACAGAGCAGGTGTGCTCAGTGATTGAAAGAAATGACTGGCGTCCTCCCATTAAGACATACTTAGAGAAGGGACAACTGGCAGAAGACAAGAAAGACGCAGTAAAGGTAAAAATCAGGTCTACAAGATTTTGCTTGATTAAGGGAGAGCTATTTCGGAGAGGATTTGGGCAGCCCCTTTTAAGATGCCTAAGCCCATAAGAGGGTGCTCATGTTCTTAAGGAAGTCCATGAAGGATGCTGTGGCAATCACATGGGTGCTAGAACCCTGTCAAGCAAGGTCTTGCGAGCAGGTTACTTTTGGACGCAACTGAGAAAGGAAGTGGAGAATTTTGTTCGAACATGTGACAAGTGTCAAAGGAACTCGCCTTTAATACACAAGCCCATGGAAGAGCTCATGAAAATGAGCTCTCCTTGTCCATTTGCTAAATGGGGAATAGATCTGGTCGGTCCTTCCCCACAGCTCCTGCCCAATAGAAGTTCTTGATAGTAGCCATTGATTATTTCAGCAAATGGGTAGAAGCTGAACCCTTAGCAAAAATTACGGAGGATGCGGTGATGAGATTTTTGTGGAAAAATGTAGTTTGTCGGTTTGGCATTCTAAGGATCCTGGTTTCAGATAATGGTACCCAGTTTATGGGTGCCAGAATCAAAGCCTGGTGTGTTAAAATGAAAATCAGCCAACACTTTACGTCTGTCTACCATCCACAAGCCAATGGACAAGTAGAAGTGACCAAACGTATCCTCGTACAAGGAATTAAAACACGTCTGGAGAAGGCAGGAGGAAGATGGGTTGAGGAGCTTAGTTCAACGCTGTGGGCGTACAGAACTAATCCCAAGGACAGCACGGGGGAAACGTCATTTAGTCTGGTCTATGGCATGGACGTTGTGGTCCCTGCCGAAATTAGTATGGAAACCCATAGAATTCAAAACTTCGAGGAGGAGCAAAATGAGCTATTGACTCAGGATGTTCTGGATTTGGTGGAAGAGAAGAGAGAAAGAGCTGCTGTAAGAATGGAACATATTAAAGGAAGAATAAAAGCAGCTTATGATAAGTCTGTGGTGAGGAGACATTTCTATATTGGAGATCTGGTCTTAAGAAGAGCTGATTTGGGGAAAGCTAAAGGAAAACTGGACGCCGCGTGGCAAGGACCACTCCAGGTCACCCAAGTCTTATCAGGCGGCGCTTACAAGCTTGAAGAGATGGACGGGACTGAAATTCCTCACGCGTGGAACATTGTAAACTTACAAAAATTTTATGTGTAGTTGTAATTTCACAAATGTTTATTGGTATAACGATAATGCGGGTTTATCTTTGTCCTCCACCGAATTAGTGCGTTCTTTTTAAAAAGAAAAGCCAGGATTGGCTAAGGGAATATGCCCCATTTGCCTGACCTGATTGTCAGTTTAAGCCAGAATTGGCTAAGGGCGGATGCCCCCATTTGCCTGAACTGATTGTCAGTTTGAAGCCAGGATTGGCTAAGGGCGGATGCCCCAATTTCCTGACCTGATTGTCAGTTTAAGCCARRATTRGYTAAGGGYGGATGCCCYATTTGCCTGACCTGATTGTCAGTTTAAGCCAGGATTGGCTAAGGGCGAATGCCCCATTTTCCTGACCTGATGGTCAGTTTAAGCCATGATTGGCTAGAGGGCGGATGCCCATGATATCTCCTGACCTGATTGTCAGATAAAGCCAGGATTGGCTAAAGGACGGATGTCCCAATCTCCTGACCTGATTGTCATGAGAAGCCAGGATTGGCTTAGGGCGGCCACCCGTGAAAAAATCCTTATTTGGTTGACAGGTTAAGCCAGGATCAGCTATGTGCAGGTGCCCATGACAACTCCCAACCTAACTGTTGGCCCAGAACCAGAAGAGTAACTAAGGGTGGACACCCATGAAACGCATGATTCACGGATCAGCCTTGAGCAAGAGCTGACTATAGGCGGAGGCCTCAATTTTGTAGATCTGGTGGTAAGTCTACAATGCCTGGATAGGCTAAAAACTTTGAAAAACTTAATCTACTTGGTTTGATTGAACGGAAAGAAGAATCAATTGAAAATACTCTTGTTTTCATTAACATTCTGGCAAATACAAAAAAGAAATTGCCCACGCCTTATACGAAGACTGGAAAGGTTGATTACAATGCAGGAAATAAACAAAAAGAAATCCATCAAAATCCAAGAAACCCCTAACTGTGAGAAGGAGCCCGCCAATTAGAGGCCAGAGCACGTCGGACGCGCCACAGCTCGCGCTCAGTCTCGTGATAGCACTGGCGGTACTTATCCACTCGCTCAGTAAGGACGTGGGATTCGCCGGTGGCGATGGTCAACCGGTGCACCGACTCTGTCAGATAGGCCTTCTCTTCCTACAACTGACGATTCAGTTGACGCATCTCGGGCCGTTCTCGTTTATAATGACATTTCTTCTGTCTTTTCCTCTCCAAGAGCCGGTAGATGTAGCAAATCCTCTCTCGGAGCATGGCCAGTTTGTCAGAAAGCTTAAAGTTTTCAACGACCAGAGAGATGTTTTTCGCTTCACAATATCAAGTTCTTCGAGAAGGGGAGACGAAGCCATTTCAGAGAATTGAAGGAAGATGAATCATACATGCTCATATATAAAGGAAACAAAATCACGTGCCAAGGAATCAAAAGTACTAGGGTTTCCGAGAAATCAGGAAACCTCAGAAGCTCAAGAGTCAATACAAGACAAAAAGCGTTTAAAAGTTATTACCATAAAAATTATTCGGAGTACAAATTCAAGAAACGACAAAATACAGACCAGCCACACAGGTGAACTACAGGTCTGACTAAAAGAAAAACAAGAAGCTATCCTAAGAGCCTAAGTCTCGGCTTCCAGCTCAGCATCCAGCTCTGCCTCCAGCTGTTCCACCGCTCCCTCAGACAAGGCGCCTGGAGAAGCCCCGCCCGGCAACTCATCCAGACCTGCAAAGGTGGGGGAGGGAGAAGAAGCAGGGGGAGCGACTACAGCAAGAGTCAGGTCTGGTTGAGACTACTCAGGCTTAGGAGAGTGAAGGACGGAGAAGACATGCTCGGCGAATTCCGCTGCCCCAACGGTATGAAGACGGTCCTGTTCTGGGGTATAGGCGAATGAGGTGGGCTCAGGGGGATTCTGCAAAGGTAAACTCCGGTCGAAGGGAGATCTGGGTCGGACAGGGCCCACTTGGCCTGCTCATCCAAACCAAGATGGTAATAAACCACGACCTCTGGGAAGAGCAGGGTGTAAAGCTCCTTAGACCCAAGGAAAGCTTTTCGGGCCTCCTCCCTTGCAACCAGGACCAATTTTAGGTCATCCTCTGAGTTTAGAAACTCAGTTTTCCACCCCTCCCTAGCCTTAGCTAGGGCCTCGTCTTCAAGGCTTCTCGCCTCTGCCAGAGCCTCGTCTCTTGCCTATGAGCGAGCTGTTTCCATCATCTTGTTTTGAGCTTTCTTTATCTCAGCCATTTCTCCCTCCAGTTTCTTTATCTCGGCTACCTTCTCCTTAGCTAAAGCACAGAAGCGCCGCTCCTTCTCGAGCAGTATTTTATTTTCCTTAACGGCATCAAATTGAATCATGGACCTTGTCGCCCTAATGGCCAAGAGAGCCCTCTTGGCCTCAACCTGGATATAAAAAGGAGTTTAAACATAGAAATAAGGAAGAAGCAAAAGGAAAAGGAAAGAAGGGGTAACGAAGGATTTACCCGTGCCTCGTCTTGACACCACGACTCCAGCAGCTCGCGGTCGCTCAGCTTCTCTAAAATCCGCATGTCCTCGGGCACGCACTGCCCGCTCACATGCCGAACTGCCACATCACCAGAGCAGTTCAGAACTGGAGTCCTATTGGGAGGGCCCACACTGCGAGTGATGGGCATAGCAAGCGTCGCGATAGAGAGAGTGCGCCTGCCTTGGCTAGTGCGGGGCCTCTTGGACAGAGGAACCTCATCCTCCTCAGACTCGAAGGCAGGATTTCTTATCGGCGAAGGACGTGGAGAAAGCTGAGAGGGCTGGGAGCCCTGGATCTGGGGAGAAGAGGAAGGGCCCCCTTCTTGAACTCGAGGCTCTAGAGCAACATCTGCCCCTTTCTTGGCCGCCGTTTCAAACATCTGGCATCATCCTTTCTGAAAAGAGAAAAGAGAGAAAGATAAGACTTATGGAAACTAAAGCATAATGAGACAGACTAGAATAAGAGGAGTTTTACCGATATCCTTAGTCAGAGGACCCATTTCTGATTGTTCATTAAAGAAGCCTAGGACAAAGGGAAGGAGGAGATTAGTGACGTGGATGAGATTCCCGTTGAGGGTAGAGATTGTTTTTTGCAGATAGGGAGATCTATCCGCAGCAGAGGTGTGTGGGTAAGAAGGTAGTTTTTTAATGGGCTTAGGATGGAAACCCCAATCTCCATCGCAGTGGAAAAAGAAAAACTTCTTCCTCCAGGCCTTATTGTAGAAAGGGAGTTTGTACAAGAAATGGACTCCAAGTCTAGCACTGAGATAGAAGCAGCCTGGGTAAGAGCTCTTCACTTGAAAGAGCTGGAAGAAGGTGTGAGCTGTTGGATCCAGACCAGCATAGCGCATGCCCAGATTATAGAACACCATGATCCTAAATGAGTTGGGGGTAAATTGGAAGACAGGGATTTTGTACAGAGCTGCAATCTCTAGCATCAGCGGGTTCACCGGAAGGCGCAAACCCACCTGAAATTGATCGACGTAAAACGTCAACCAGCCGGCCGGCGCCTGGCACGCTAGGATACCTGTCGGAGGGTTATAAAGGTCATATTTTTTAGGAAATTTATATTTATGGGGTAATTCCTCAAAAGATCTATCACTGAGGATTGAGGTGACTTTGGGTGGTCGGGGACCGGCGGGGGATATTTCAAACCCCCGGAGGAGAAAGAAGCGGCCATCGCA
The DNA here is from genome assembly GCA_014905375.1 of Phtheirospermum japonicum. Taxonomy (NCBI): domain Eukaryota; kingdom Viridiplantae; phylum Streptophyta; class Magnoliopsida; order Lamiales; family Orobanchaceae; genus Phtheirospermum; species Phtheirospermum japonicum. The sequence goes on along the minus strand of BMAC01000145.1, from coordinate 292,686 downwards.
GCCACAGGAGAAGATAATGGAGAAAAGGAGACCGTCGCCGTCTCTCGAGAAGCAGACGGCGAAGAAGAAGAAGCTATTTCCATTGCCGGAGAGACAGACGGCGAGGAAGAGGAAATCATTGCCGTTTCTGGAGCTGCAGATGGCGGAGGAGAAGAGGCTCCCACCGCTAGAGAAGGAATAACTGGGGGAACATTGGGAATAGGAAGAGACGACGACATTATAAGAGATTAAAAGGAGTAAAGGCTAAGAAAGATACCTGGTCTACAAGGGTGACCGGAGAAACCAATTGGGAAGATTTAAATCGGAAGTTCGCCAGAATATCAGAGAGTGAAGAGAGAAACTCAAGAACTATGTAAGATGAAAATATGAAAATTGAAAGAGAGAGAAAGTCTAGCGGGAATAAAAGGGAAGTGGATAAATTCAAAAAATGGAAATCTAGGAAAAGTGGGGTTTGATGGGATCCCCGCATTGAATGTGGGCAGGTGAACAGTACCCTAGGTGGTGAGCTGGAACGCCAACCGTCCTAGGGTAGGACTCCCTCCGCTGACCTGTCAGAACTTGGATAGACGTGTGGGTATGGTAACCGTTTGGGAAGGTGGACCAACACCACCAATGCCAATAATTAGACCTGATCGTCAGGAGGATTTCTAAGGATTCATGCAAGTACGAAAAACAATAAAAGCGTGTGGGACCTCATTTATTCATGAGGGCCTTGGAATGTTACAGCTCTACCCCAACCATTTCGGGGGCAGGAGTTGATGGGGCATAAATAGGCCAAACCCGAATTGGGGTAGACCTGGACCCAGATAGCCAAAGAAGGGAGATCAGGACAGCGTAAGACTTGGTAAGGTTTGACCTGGTTTTCTTAAAAGCAGAATAGATCAAAGAAAGAGTCACCCCAGCCCAGGAATTGTCCTGAGCTGATAGAGATTTCTTGTGAGATAAACCTTGAAATATAACATCCAGGCAGGCTTGCCGATAAAAAGGAGAGCAGGACCAGGGGAGACCTGGCCTTCTGACAGCCGTCGAGGGGACAAGTGGGACCACTTGCCAGAGTTTGTTGTTTAAACAGCCCTTGATTCACGGCCTTTGTTTCCGAGATCCCGGAAGGGGTCCCCACTGAGGAAAACTATAAATACCTCAGCCCCAAGGCTGAGAGAGGTATGTCATTCTTTGCGCATTCCTTGATTTGCTCACCAGAAACACTCTATATGATTTCTCACATAAGCATCGGAGAGGTTTCCACCGAAAAACCTCCGGTGGTCCTTTTCTGACGTGTCTGTGTGCGCAAGTTTAGGCGGGGTCATATTTTTTGGGGTGAAACACTTTCTTTTTTTTTAATTGGGTTGCTTCCCAATAAGCGCTACTTTAACATCTATAGCTCAATGATTTATACAATGGGTGCTATCCGGGATCCAAGAAGAGGTGGCGACCATGGCACGCCTTGGTGTTCTCTAGAAGACACACCGGGTGATAAATATCACCAAGGCGGGCACGTCGGGCAAGCCGGAAGATCGAGATATCAAGAGCGCGGGCTTGCTTTGGAGGTCGGAAGAGGGAGTAGTCGACCACCCAAATTTGATCATCACAAAATGGGTCGACGTACTCCTTCGTCTCCCCGACCGTAATCTCCACTCTCTCCCCCACTACCTCTTCCACCACCTCTTGTTCAAGTAAGCATACGGCATCGGGTGGTAGTAAAAGGGGCTCGAGTATCTTCACATCCTCCAACACCGGCATAATTTCATCATCCTCGCCAAAAGCAAGTAAGATCGACATTCCAAGTGTCATTGAAGACCCCATAAGTGACTCCCTCTCACTTCCCACTACATCATCTTCACAAAACACGAGAGGGGTAACGCCGACTTCCGACCCTTTCTCCTCACCCTCTAACTCCACCTCCGTGCACACCTCTTTCAAAAGATCGTAAAAAATTACATTGCCAACAACAATGGTGGGACCCACCACATCGAGGATGGGCATCTCATCAAGACACGATCTTTTAAGCTCATCCACATCGTTGGCAATTTTCTCCACTTTGAGTCTCCGTGCGAGCAAGGCGTTCATCCGTTTGTCGAACCGCACCTACGAGCTCAGCTAATAGAGACTCTAAGTCCTTGAGTTGGGGCATAGACGAATCTTGAAAAAGTGAGGTATAAGAGTCATCGCTCGAAGTATACGAGCTCGAGGTGGGTAGATTGTAAGAATTGTTCTCGAAGAATAGGAATCGTAGATTGATGGAGCATACGAGTCAAAGTGGGGGTAAGAAGAAGGAAGGGCGACTGGAGCATATGGATCATCAAGACCCAGATCATAAGGATCATGAGTCGGTGCATACGGATCCACGCTTGGGTTATGAGGATGTGAAATAGGTGGAGAATAAGAAGGGCTTGGACCGGGATAATCGAAGGTTTGGGCCCATTCTCGACCGATCGAAGCATACGGGTCATCATAACTCGACGGGACCCGATAGTGATTAGAGTAGATTTGTCCTTATTTTTATTAGTATTTTAGTACGTTTTCTATTTGATTTATGTATAAGTTGGACGATTTAAGCATAATTCCGTATTTTTATAGTTCTGACTTATTTTACCGTATTTTAATCATAATTGATGCAAGTAGGTGATATTTCGTTGTTTTCACCTTACAGCTAAGTAACCGTAAGAGTTTAGCGCGTAAAAGATGAAGTTTGATGTTCAAGAGTAGAAGAACAAGCTTTCCGGTGAAACGAGTAGCAAAGGATCGAGAAACGGAGACCGACGCTCAGTCGCGTCGACTGACGCGACCGTCGATGCGAGCCATGTAAGCGAGTCATGACTGCGTCAGTCGACGTTCCGTCGACGCACTGTCGACGCTACTTGCTGAAGCATCGATGTCGACGCACCGATGGTCGACGCAACGTCGACGCAACTTGCTGAAGCGTCGATGTCGACGCACCCCGTCGACGCACCTGCCCAGCCGACGCGCACACCTGCTGACCACACCTGCCGAGCGCTGCCGACCAAGTCTGCCGAGTCCCGCCGGCCAAGTGCCAGCCACGCGTCAGTCGATGCACCGTCGACGCGACGGCCCAGAATTCAGAAATTAGGGTTTCTTAGTGCGGCAAGACTTGTAATATTTATAAAAACCCGCCATAATTTCGGATTTTGAAAGGGAGCCACGAGGACACGAAGACACAACGCTATCCTAGGGTATTTTAGCATTCAATAACAATAAATCCACGTCTTATAACAAGATTTGGAGACGCGGATCAAGGATCGAAGTTCTACGCGTCCGAAACACCGATTTCGCGCTCGAGAATCCATCTTCGCCCAAGATCAGCGTTCAAACTCCGGAATAGCTGGAGCTTTTCATTGCTTTCCTTAGTTTCAATAAGTTTTCTAAACTCTTAGATAATTTTCTAGTTAATTGTTTACATAAATTCTTAGTTAATTCTAGTTTTAATTAGTTCAATTATTCTTATGCTTGTATATTGGATATTGGTTAATTTAGTTTATTTATGCAATTTAGTTTATGCTTAGTTAATGGTTCTTGGATTCGTATGATTCAATTGCTTAGCGATAGTTTCTTAAATTCATGCTTTTAGATATTATAATTAGTTCTAGCCTTCATAGCATTAAATTGATAATTTAGTTATTCCTCTTAGTTGATAAATTAGAATAATTAGTTTAATCAGCTTTAGTTTACTGCTTAGTTCGTAATTGATAATCTAGTTTAAAGTAATTAGTTTAATTATCGTCTTAGTTTATAATGATCGAATCAATCTACTCAAACCCCCAAATGTATATTATGTTATTCGTAATTGAGACCTTCTAGGGACTTTATTAAATCATTGTTGGTTGTGTTGGGAAGTTTCTGGTGCTAGAATTACTCAAGTTCTTAGTTGGTTGAACACGCACGCCAAGTGTTCGACGAAATTCCCCAAAGAAGCAAAAAGTTTTATTTTCAAGGTTTTTCAATCCCGTTCACTTCGTATTGATTAATTATATCTCGAGCGGGAAAATGCAAGGATATTTCGGGGAAATATGGAGCACCGTTCCCGATTTTTGATAAAAAGGAAGGGGACATGTTCAAGAACATTCGGAAATGGGGATTTGCTATGCATTAGACTTTGAACGTCCAAGCGCTCGAGGAGGAGGCTTCGGGTGGTTCGGAACACCACACCGACCTTTCACGGTATGTAGATAGCCTCGGGTGTGGGTACTTTGCCCAAATGCACTTGCCCGGTTTTCGAGAACTCATGCTCGAGTTTTTCCCGACTTTGGCGATTCGGAACGACAAGACGTTCTCTTGTCGGCTAGGAGGGAATGATGTGGTTGTCGACGAGGAAATTTTTGGTAATATATTTGGTTTTCCGATCGTAGGGGACCACCCGGTTGGAGTTCACGGCTTCGATTTAGCTTCCTTTTGGGGAATGATTACCGGGGGTAACGTTGGCGATTGCAAGCGATTCCCGTGTTCTAAGATTCAAGACGACGCACTCTACATCGCCTACAAGGTCCTTGGCCACATTATACTTTGCAAAAACGAGGCAACTTACGCGACCAAGGCCGAGCTTTATGTCTTACAATGCCTCGTTGAAGGTCGCCCCGTCCGGTTGTATCCGTTAATTTTACAAGGGTTCTATAACGTCACCAAGGGTACTCCGGGAAGCAAGTCGCCACTTCTTTCATTTGCGCCATACATTACCGGCCTCTCCCGTCACTTCGGGTTCGATCCGACCGCAAACGGACTTAGCCCACTCGGGACCACTTCATCACCTCTTACGCGTGCACCGGCACCCCGAGTGAGGACGTCGACTAGAGGAGGATCTTCGCCTCGACTACACGATGGCGACGACGATGGCGACGAGGATATGGAGCAAGCCCGCCGTTCTACTTCGGGCCCGAGTCCCGATTGGAGCCAATTTTTCGAAGAAAACCGGGCATTTCAAGTGAAGATGTTCGATAAGCTCCAAATCATCGACGAGAAGATTGATGCGAACCACAACCAAAACCGTCCATTGCTTTCCTTAGTTTCAATAAGTT
>BMAC01000145.1:193231-269585 GCA_014905375.1 Phtheirospermum japonicum | reverse complement strand
GGGTTTATTTTCGGGTCGCCGAGGCGCACCCCTCCCCGCCCCGGTCGTAATTTCTCGAGTTTTGTTTCTATTTTTTACTATTTTTTTGGATTTTTCGGTTTTATAATTCCATTATAAGCAAAATCGATCTTTAATAATTTAAGAGGCTAAAATAAGATTTATTTATTTATATACAAAATATGCTATTCTGTTTTTTATTTTTTTTGGCAATTTGTGATTTTCACATTACTAATAATAATAATTTAACCCTATATAGTTGCAATAATATTGAATCGAAAATGAAAGCATACAAACTTACGTTGAGTTGATTGGTGGAGAAGCAGTTTTGAGGAGAGAGAAGAGTCCAAACTTGTACGGATGGTGAGGAGAAGCATATAAAATCACCATGCCTATTTGTTAAATAACAAAATAGAAAAAAATCCAAAAAATAGTAAAAAATAGAAACAAAACTCAAAAAATCACGACCGCGACAGGGAGGGATGCGCCTAAGCGTCCCGGAAATAAATCCTATTTTGTATTATTTTTTTCTATTTTTTTAGATTTTAATTTTTTAAAAAAATTAATTAAATTACGAGGGAATACAATTTCCCTCGGAATAATTCCGAGGGAATCCGTTATCCCTCGGAATAATTCCGAGGGAAATTATATTCCCTCGGAAATTTAATTATTTTTTTAAAAAAATAATAAATAAAACCGAGGGAATCTAATATCCCTCGTTTTTCCGAGGGACTACTTCCCTCGGAAAACCACCCGTCGGTCATCCCTCGGTTTTTCGTTCGGTAAACATGGCTGGAACATTTGGCGCCCTGATTTCCGAGGGATTTTCCGAGGGAACGGAATTCCCTCGGAAAAAACCGAGGGTTTTTTATTTCCCTCGGTGTTCCCTCGGAAATTTCCGAGGGAATTTCTTTCCCTCGGAAAATCCCTCGAAAATTTGCTGTTTTTTTGTAGTGCCTGGAGCGAAAATGGCAACTACAATATGTGTATCCCTCACACCAATATGAGAAGCAACGCCAATAGTTGTTGAACATAAAATTAGGCGTCGGGTAACGAATTAAGTTGGGTGCAAAGCTAGGTTCGTATTGAGATTGGATGGAGATAGAGATTACTTACTCTATTTGTTTGAAGAGAAACATCACCATCCATTGGCTTCTAAAGAGTGCTTACCATTCCTAAAAGAAAGCTAAGTAATAAATGTCGGACATGAGAATTTTGTGTTGAATTGTATAAGGGCAAACATTAGTCCAGTGAAGTCTTTTAGATTGTACAAACAAATTATTGGAGGATACCAGAATATCGGTGCTACTAGTGTCGATTTCAAAAACTACAAAAGAGGCTTGTTAACATATATTTCAGGGGCTGATGCACAGTTGGTTATTGACAAGTGTTATAGAAGACAAGAAATCAGTTCAGCGTTCTACTTTGACTATGAACTTGATGAGTGTGACCGGATAAAGAGAATTTTCTTGGATGATCCAATTTCTAAAAAAACTTTGCCGCGTTTGGTGATGTGGTGTCATTTGATGCAATGTACAGAACTAACAGGTACAAATTCATTTTTCTGAAACATTTAAATTTCAATATTTTCACAAATAATGCATTAATGTCACAAATAATAGCTTGTGCACATTTATGTTTTAGTGTGCGCACATTTATGTTTCACTGTATGCACATTTATGTTTCAGTTCAGTGTGTGCACATTTATGTTTCAATCTATGCACATTAATGTTTCAGTGTGTGCACATTAATACATTAATTTTTACACATTAAATCAATAAATGTGCTTATTTGGTATTACTTAAATATTAATATAATTTCTTCTCCTAAAGGTACAATATGGTGTTTTCACCTTTCACGGGGATTGACGACCACAAGAAATGTGTCACATTTGCTGATGCGTTGATAGCTGCTGAAGATGTTGATTCTTATGTATGGGTACTCAAACAATTCAAAAAGGCAATGGTGCATGAGCCAGGATACATCATTACTGACCAAGATCCCTCAATTGCAATTACGTTTTCCAAGGTGTTTGAGATTACAATACATCGATACTGTATGTGGTACATCATGATGAAGGTGAGTGAAAAAGTTGGGCCTGTTTGAAGTAGTGATGAAAATTTCAATAAAAGGCTTAAGGATATCATTTGGAATGAATACATAGAGCCTAAGGAATTTGAAGAAAAATGGAATGTAATTATGGAAGATTTTAATTTAGTAGATCACAGGTGGTTTTGTGATTTATTCAAAAAACGCGAATAGTGGATCTCTGCATTTCTTAGGGATGTTTCTATGAGCGGATTGTTGAAAACTACGTCTAGATGAGAAAGTGAAAATTACTGGTTTGGTAATTTTACAAATCACCAGGACAGTTTAGTCGAGTTTTTCATGCATTTTGACACTGTTATGGATTCGCAGAGAAACACGTCATCGAGTTTAAAAAGTGTGTGTGAGTCATATTTTGCTGATCTAAAGATGACATTAGCTTTGGAGAAGAATGCACGCTCTGTGTACACAGATATTATATTTATTGAGGTGCAGAATGAAAATCTGTGCTGCATGTTCTAGTTGTAGAGTTTTACGTGTTAGTGACAATGATGGAAATGTTGAGTGCGGCATTCAAGATAATGATAAGGTGTTTACAGTAGTCCACAAATCTGATGGTAGTTGTTCTATGTTTTCTTGCAAAAATTTTGAGTGATTTGGGTGGCTCTGCAGACACATTTTTGTTGTCATTAAGGACTTAAACATGGATGTTATCTCACGAAATTTCGTCCTTTCCCATTGGATTAAGAACACAAATCTAAACTTATGTTTCATATCAATGATGCCATTATTGAGCAATCTGCAAAAATTGATGAAAGAAAATTGCTACTTAATAAATTGTGGTCTGATATAGACTTATGTGTGGCATTGGCAGAGACGAGGACAGACCTCCTTGTTGAGTTTTCAAAGATTATCAATGAACAAAAGGAGAAACTTACAGTTGAACAACAAGACGCTTCATCTACTATAAGTGAAAAACAGAGAATTGAGACTTTTTGAGCAACTACACCAGTTGAAATTGCTATTCGTACTCATATGTAATCGAAAAATAAAAGGGGTGGGAAAAGAAAAAAAAACTAGCTAAGAAAAGTCGATTGATGAGAAGAAAAAGAAGGAAAAACAAAGGGTGTGCAAGACTTGTGGTGAAAGGGCGGGGCATAATACGAGAACTTGTCCAAAGAGAAAACAACAGGTTGTACATACTAATAGTCAATGACAAAAAAATGCACAATTGTATTTTCTGCTTTCTTTCTTTTTTTCCATCACTAAAAGTTATACATACTTATTTTCAAAAAAATTGTAAATTGTAGGTGATATGAGGAATGAAGCAAAAAAAGGAGCAATTGACAGAGTTCAAGACCCTTCATATTATTTTCTTATTTTTATTACTCTTAATTTTGCGACGTAGGTTGTGCACAAACAAGTATGATTTTCTGCACAGCCGATCAATCAATTTTGTACAATAGTGTAATAAATTGTGCACAGTGGTATTTAATGAATTCTTATATTAGCTGATGGTCTTTTGGGTTTTTCGTACAAATTAATTGAACTATAGTTTTGCCTGAGATTCAGAAATAAGACCTTTTTGGCGTTTTCTAAGCTCTGGTTTGGCAGATTTCTTTCTCTATTTGCTTGTTATCTTATATTTAAATATTTTTACATATTTCCTTATCGTACATCAACAATGCTTAATTTGGGGTCTAGTGACAAATTGAACCCGATGGTCGGATTGTAATGATATCATTTACACAAATAATGCAATAACATATGCACAACCAAAAGTGCAACCATCAAATTTAAAAACTTGAAAACTTAAATATTTGTTTTCCCTCACCAGGACTATTATTAAAAATTTTAAATATGCAAAATACAGATATTCTCAATCGTAAAAATTTTCTTCTACTTATGAACAAACGGAACAACAAAAAATAGACATCAAACATAATAAACATTATGTTCTAGTGTCTTCTACTTAGACAAGAGTTCTTACACAACAAAGAGATCAAAAAAAAAAAAAGCATTCCGTTCCAGTTTTTTATACTTAAACAAGTATTTCTACAGATGCCAAACAAAAAGTAAAATTCTTCACCATGCAGATCACTACTTCAATTCAGGCTTTCGTTCTAATTTCTTTGCCTTGTAAACTGGGAGATACTGTTTTGTAATTTTCATGTTTACATCCTCCAAATCGTTTATCTTCGCGCATGGAAAGGTGTGACAATACTTATTACGGGTACAATTTACCTGTTTTTTTATCTCCGCTTCTAATTTCACACATCCAATTGGCCTTCAATCCAGTCTCCATGTGTCTCATGGTCAAAATACCCGAATTCATATTTTCTACCCCCGTTGTGCATGGCATCTCGAGAAAGTGTGGTTCAAGTTTTGAAACCACATTGGCGTAGTGGGCCATGTTTTGTCCTCTTAGAAACTTTGAAAATGCATCCTTCTACAAAAAATAAAAAGAATTTTATGTGGACAAAAACGACAAAGAAAATAATTTGAATAAAATGATTACAATGCTAAAGAATTATGTCTGCACATTATTTCACATTATTGTGCACAACAATGTGAGTTATTTTGCACATTAATAAATTACTGCATAATAAAAAAACCAAAAACACCCCTAAGCCATTTTATTATATATTAATATTATTAGGGAAACAAAGAGACATAAACAACAAAAATATAATTATGATGCACTAAGTAAATACTTAAAAATTAGTCTTACCAAAGTATTAGCATATTCTTTATATATTTTTGCATTCATAACATTTGGTGCAGTGCTTTCAAATATATCAAATCGTTTGGCCTTTATTGAAAAACACATGACGTAAGAGTAATTTCCAGTGTGCACGGGGAAGAAAAACTGAAAAAAAAAATAAAATTAAAAACTAAATTGAAAAATAGTATAATGATATTGAATAACGTACCAGTGATATATCTTTTGTTTCAAACGTCTTCATCCTTTTCAAGTCTGCATTCAGGGCCTAAGTAAACATCTGATATTTCTTTTCTTTGCTATCAGCACCAACAAAAAGTTATTTTACACTACTACAAAAAATGCTATTGGAACGAGAGTATAAACATCGTTTGTAGTAAACAACCGATGCCTAATATCACGTGTTTTTTTTTTTATAATTAAAAAAATTTATAGGCATGGGTTGTTAAGTAGGAACCGATGCCTATAATCGCACGATTTTTTTTTTGTAATAAATAAGAATTATATGCATCGGTTTTACCAAACAACCGATGACTATAATAGTTCGGAAAAACTTATGTGCATCGGTTGTTTAGATACAACCGATGCCTATAATAATAAATAAATTTAAAACTTTCATTAGAATACATAGACATCGGTTAATCAACACAACCGATGCCTATAATTAAATATGAGCATCGGTTGTTTATTTAGAACCGATGATGCAGATGTTAAATTAATTTTTTTTCCTCTAAATATAATTTTCCATTTTTTTTATTAATTAACTTTTTCACCTACATACACCCTGCATTTTCCCCTAAAATCATCATCCCCTCGCTATTTTTTGCTGCCAGAGCTTTCCGACTATGGTGGTGCGAGCTCCACGAGTTCCTCAGACGATGAGTTAGTGAGATTGGGTTCTTCTACAACTGAATTATGTTCTTCTAGTAATACCATTTGGACCCTGATTTCAGTTTCGGTAATCCCATTTGTCCCCCTTCGCCTACAATGAATTCTGATTGCAAAACCACCTCCTTTTTTGTCTCTCTCTCTCTAACCCCTCCAAAAGATCCCCCCTCTTTCTCTCTCTAAAACACAGGCACACAACAAATCCTCACTCTTTCGATAATGAGGGTTTTTAATTAAAGCCCTCCACACTCGTACAGAGGGGGAGAACTACAAAATAGAGGCGCTTGAACCGCAACTCATGCAAAACCACATGTCTCTCTGATTCAAAAAAAAAAAGGGTTATTCATGAATTTTGGCAATAGGATTTTCTACCTTGCTTTCATGACTTGTAAATGGATTTCACGATTTCTAGCATTTTCTTAACGGCCGGTTATTCTTCATTTTTGGTAGCCCTAGCAACAACCCTTTTCTGTTTCCTTTTTTGGAGCGCTGTTTTTTTCCGGGGACCGAAATTAGGCCCGAACAAAAACCCAAACCCTTCTGAATTGAAAATTCAAACTAGTGGTGGGGAAATGACGGTGTGATTGAGTGGCGGCGGCGGCGGCGGTATAGAGAACGGCGGTGAGACGGCTGTGGAGAGGCAGACGGGGGCGTCCATGATGGAGTAGCTGGTGCCGGAGATCACAACGCACGCGCTCAGTTACTTGGATTACCCGAGCCTCTGTTTGCTCTCGATGACGAACTCGCTTATGCGAAAGACTGCGAACGATGACAACGCGTGGAAGGCGCTCTATCATAAGGTTTAATTATTTATTTATTTATTTATGTGTGTGATTTTTGGAGCGGTGAATTTATTTTTATTTTGTTGTTTTTAATTTTTTGGTTTACTCTGTGGTTTAATTTTCTGTGATTTGTTACTTGAATATGGTTGGATTTACTAGATATACTACTGGAAATTTATCTTGTTGTTTTTCATGTCGAAAAGTTAATATCTGTGATTAAAAATAAAAATAAAAATAAATGTTGACAATGGTAGTTGGTCGTGTGATATGAAGGGCCCAGAGTGTTTGGTTTTATTGAGAAAAACCATAAGGGAAGAATAAATTGGCAGTAGTATAAATTGACTAACTTCAGCTTATGGACAGTTCTTGAAAGCCTGGCGAACAGCCCGTCTCGTGGAAACTGGCCTCGACAATGGCTGAGGTGCTTCGAGAGGCTGATGTGGTGAGCAGTATATTTATGTTTATTTTGTTCTGCTTGTGCTGGATATTCGGATATATTTTAAGTCTAATGATAAATTCTATTTAATTATTTTGCAGATAAGTCTTCATCCGGTGCTGGATAAAACGACTTACAATCTCGTCAATAAAAAGAGCCTCGCAATAATGAAGAAGGCAAATATAATGATAAATTCCCTCAAGGGAATTCCTCATAGTCTAATGATAAATTCTATTTCAATTTCCCTCAAGGGAATTCCTCATAGACTCTTGAAACTTATATATTGTTTGTTTATGCATGTATAATGGAATGAAAATTGTTTTTGTTTTCAATTAGTATGTTTGTCTTCTACAAAACTTTTGGTTGTTTGGATAGTGGTGTGAGGCCATTTGGTGTATCACTCTCCGTTGCTGGATATGATGACAAGGTCCCATAGCTATATCAGGTATGCCCTTCATGTCTTGTTCTGACATATTTCTCTTGCATTTTTTTATTTTTTTATTTTTTATTTTTTTTTGTTGACGAAAGCATATCCACTGTTTCATCATTTAGTAAACCTTTTTTTTTTTTGAACTGTAGGTGGATACTTCAGGTTCCTACTTCTCTTGGAAAGCTTCAGCTATGGGAAAGAATGTATCCAATGCTAAGACATTTCTAGAGAAAAGGTGGGTTTTTCTTTCTTTTTTTGGCCTTAAATACTTGTTTTATTGTTAATATTTTCATGTTGATGCTTTGTTACTATATATGTTTAAAATGTCCTGAACCTTTCTTTTTATACTATTATTTATTGTAATCAATTCTTCTTCTTTGTCTAGAATGGCGAAATCTTATGAAACAGATCATCCAGTGAAGGCTAGTGAAGGCTTGTGGATGGTATGCCCGAGACACGTCTGGTGTTTTTTCTCCTTTCAACTTCTCAAGAAGGTATGCATCATCAGTAATCTCAATCAATCATATAAATCAATGTTTTGATTTTTATTTCTTTTTAAGTATACTTGCAAAAATTACTCCTCAACAATTATATTGATTCGAGTTTGATAAATTCTCAGTTTATATGATTATTATTCTCCCCCTTACACTTCTTCCAATATTTTTTATACATTTTCTTAAAAGCTTCTTCTGTGATTTTGCCTAATTATATAAAAAACTTAGTTTTGTTTTAATGTTCTAAATACCCTCCATCTTCTTGAGGGTAATTATAAAACTTCAAAGGAGAAAATTTTAATTACATAAGACACGGATATATATATATATATATATATGTGTGTGTGTGTGTGTGTTTTTAAACTTAACCAACTTTGGGGTGTTTTTTGTAACTATTAATTATATTTATCGATTTTAATAATGGGGTGATGAAAGTTTTCTACTGTTCTTGGGCTCTTGTTCTTGGGCTCTTGGGCAGGCCAGTTTAGATCTCTGTGGGTTGTGTTTATAAATAAAGTTATTGTTTTAGTGTTTGATGGCGCAGAGCGACCGGTGAGCATGATGTGCAGTTCAAGGTTCTTTACTGTGGTGTTTGCCATTCGGACCTTCACATGGTCAAGAATGAGTGTGGAATGACTCAATATCCTATTATACCTGGTAAAAATTCCTTCTTCATTTTCTTTTGTATTTATGCGTGTGCTCTGAATATTCATTTGAAAAGTGGATTCACATGCCACACTTTTTATGGAAATTCATTTTAGTCCTGCCAAGTTCTTGGCGTTAGCCATCTTTTTTTATTTTTAAATTAGATCCCCTATTCTTAATAGTCATCAGTTTGTAATTTTGAAAGAAGTTATTATTATTTTTATTATTATTATTATTATTAATATTGTTGTTTTTATTGTTGTTGTTCAAGAATAATTTATGCAATCATCCCAAATAAATATTTATTTTTTTATGTTTCCCAATCTTTGTTCTCTAGATTTGAAGGACAATTCAAGCAAAAATATCGAGATTGGCATCGGTTGTTTGACAAAACCGATGTTTATATCTATACATTAGGCATCGATTGTTTGACCAAAACAAATGTGCCTAATGTAAAGATTAAGCATCAGTTTTGGTCAAACAACCGATGCTTGTTTGTTATTAGCATCGGTTTTTTGACAAAACCGATGTCAATATCCATACATAAGGCATCAGTTGTTTGGCCAAAAACGATGCCTAATGTATATCGGTTTTTTGACAAAACCGATGTCAATATCCATACATAAGGCATCAGTTGTTTGGCCAAAAACGATGCCTAATGTATAGATTAGACAATGGTTTTGGTCAAACAACCGATGCTTATGTCAATTATTAGCATCGGTTGTAGAACAGATGCCTAATGTCCCAGTTTTTAGCATTGGTCTAAGAGGCATCAGTTATTAGCAAAAACAACCAATGTTGTAGTAGTGTTACATGTAAATTGCAAAAGAATATTATGTATGATAATAAAAGAAAAAAATATGAAATATAAATTAAGTATTTCTAACCTTGTTACAATGGGCAATGCTTGCAAAAAATCTACTTGGAGACCCCCAGCCTTTCAACTTTTCATTGTCATTAAAAAAAAAAAGACTATAAATCCAATACACGACTATTAACTTGTTCACTTGCCCTTATGCTATGTAATACATCTCTTAAAATCTAAAAATTATTCCTTTTAAAAATAACTTCACTCCTGTATTACAAGAACACATGCATTAAAAAGTATGCATAAAAAAGATAGATAATAACCATATATATACCAGTAAGAGTTTCGTATAAACACTATTAATGAAATAAAAAAGTATATATAACTTATTGTTCAGCGTCAGCATTCTTCAAAACCCAATTTGCAACCATCTTTCGATTTCCATCCAACTTCTTCAATATATTTGTTCCCCTTATCTTAAACGGTGATTTCAATTTGCTAGCAACTTCTCTCCTTTCTAACAGCTCATCCTTTGGTGTTAATCGCTTAGATCGTCTCATTGGAACAGGTTGTACACCTTGAACATGTTCTGCAGCTGAATGGGCATTAGTAGCATTCTCAGGCTAGGTAATGTTCTCGGGTTGCTCATCAACGGTTGCACGTCCTGGTTGTACATCAACAGGCACAGAAGGTGCTTTTTCAGATTGACAACCATCTTTTGCTTGATTACCATAATCTCGGGGAAGTTCATTATCATCCTCATCATCTTCAGAGATACCTAAGCTGTATTTAGGCATATTAGTTGTGGTATTTCGAAACTTATCCCTCCGTGCAATTGCTTCTAAAATCTCATCAATAACATTGATAGTCTCAGCGGTTCAGTCATCAAAAGTTTGTGAGGCATTGTGGCATCCCTCTTGCGCATTGTTGATATCCTCTTCTGGTTTGTCAATGCCAGATTGTGTTCCGTCAATGCCCCCATGTTCTTCATTGATGCCCTGTTGTGTTTGGTTGACATTCTCTTGGCTTCGGTTGACACGCTCTTGTGTTTGGGAAATGCCAAGGAATGATTGTGCCGCATCTTGCATCCTCATGAAATTCTTATCTTCCCATAACACTTGAGGGACTCTTTGCACCATCTCTAGTATTTCAAGACTAGTAGATGCAAGAAACTTGGTCTTTGTGGAAAATTTCTCAACAAAAACTTGTTTCACAAATACTTATATATTTAAAAGTCTAATAAAGACAACATTTAGACACAAATATACATTAGCCATAAAAAATGAATGTATTGCACATTAGTTTTACTACGTGCACATTAGTTCATAACTACATGCACAAATAGCCACTATATACAAAATTATTAAAAAATACATGCACATCAAATTGCACATTAGTTCATACACTCGTGCACATTAGCTCATAACTACATGCACAATTAGCCACTATATACAAAACTATTAAAAAAAATACATGCACATCAAATTACACATTAGTTCATACGCGAGTGCACATTAGTTCATAACTACATGCACAAAATAGCCGCTATATACAAAATAGCCACATCAAATACCTGTACAGACTCCCTGTTTCCAGCATTCTTATTTCCAGTACTTCTACCCCTCTGCTTCTCGTGCATTCCTTTTTCAGGAGCATCCAACATTTCTGGATTTCTCGACACCTCAGATTTTGTTTCTTCATCCACAAAACCCCTCCCAAATGCATCAGTTTTCTCCTCCGCAGCTTCTCTATCTTTCAACAACATGTCGGTCCATTCTTTGTAAGTTGAAAAACTTCTTTTCACATTGCGTATAGGTAACACAACTTTGTCCACATAAAACACCTACATATAAAAGAAAAAGAATTTTTTATTGCATACAAGGCAAATATATATAAAAACAACACTTGTTTTAAGAACACTAACCGTCAAAAACAGGAGAGGTCTTGTGTACCACTTTTTCTCGCTATCCTTCCAAGACATCTTTGTCCTCACCAAGCACTCGATCATATACTCATACCAATTCATATCCTTAGTCTTTGATAGATCGTCAAGAAAATGCAATATATTGGTGTGAACTTTCCCATTGCTCGGAACTTCAAACAAGCAATTAACGAGCAAAACAACAAAGTGTCTCTTGAACCAGCCGCCACCGTCAACATAAACCTTCATTTTCACAGCGAGATTTCTTTGGGTTATCCCATATGGACTTTGCTCAAAAAACCCCTTGAATTCTTGATCAAGTTTTGACTGCTTCCTTTTCTTCTTATTAATGATTGAAATCTTCCCACGGGGAAAGCCAAAAACAGAGGACACGTCATCATTTGATGTGCAACTTTGACCCATCGTATAACTTCAGTTTGCGATCAAGGTGATTGAAGATTTTCACTAACCAGTACCCCATCTTTACTGGTATTGAAGTTATTGATAAATCAAGAAGAGGATCAAATCCAATTGAAGATTTTCACTAACCAGTACCCCATCTTTAATGATATTGAAGTTATTGATAAATCAAGAAGAGGATCAAATCCAATATCTACAACATCTTTTTCTCTGGCATTCATTTAATGATGACAAAGCTCTTACAAAAACCCATTGAAGTTATTGATAAACCAAGGAAGAGGATCAAATCCAAATATCTACAACATCTTTTCTCTGGCATTCATTTAATGATGACAAAGCTCTTACAAAAACCCCAGGCGATGACCTATTGTGAAAGACAAACTTGGGGCCATCGCTGCGACTGGTAGCACAATCAGCCACGTGCTAGTATAGGGCTTCTCAAAATGTAATGCCCCAGGATCGCCCTCCAGACCTGACGACCTATTGTGAAAGACAAACTTGGGGCCATCGCCGCGACTGGTAGCACAATCAGCACGTGCTAGTATAGGGCTCTCAAAATGTAATTCCCCAGGATCGCCCTCCAGACTTGACGACTAGCCCCACTGTACCGACAGTAGTCTTACTTGGGGCCATCGCTGCGACTGGTAGCACAATCAGCACGTGCTAGTATAGGGCTCTCAAAATGTAATGCCCCAGGATCGCCAGCCAGACCTGACGGCCTATTGTGAAAGACAAACTTGGGCCATTGCTGCGACTGGTAGAACAATCAGCACGTGCTAGTATAGGTTTAATGATGACAAAGCTCTTACAAAAACCCATTGAAGTTATTGATAAATCAAGAAGAGGATCAAATCCAATATCTACAACATCTTTTCTCTGGCATTCATTTAATGATGACAAAGCTCTTACAAAAACCCGGGCGATGACCTATTGTGAAAGAACAAACTTGGGGCCATCGCTGCGACTGGTAGCACAATCAGCACGTGCTAGTATAGGGCTCTCAAAATGTAATGCCCCAGGATCGCCCTCCAGACCTGACGACCTATTGTGAAAGACAAACTTGGGGCCATCGTTGCGACTGGTAGAACAATCAGCACGTTCTAGTATAGGGCTCTCAAAATGTAATGCCCCAGGATCGCCCTCCAGACCTGACGACTAGCCCCACTGTACCGACAGTAGTCTTTTCTAGCGCGCTTTGTCCTTACTCACGCTCACCCTGAAAAGACTTCCCAGGGGGTCACCCATCCCACCTCTACTCCAGGCCAAGCACGCTTAACTTTGGAGTTTCGATGAGAGGGCTTCCAGAAAAGAAGATGCACCTTGTTGGTATGAGTTTACCAATCAAATCTATTGAGCTTTCCTAGGTAGTCTCATGATTTGGGGTGTTACAATCTACCCCCCTTAAACTCGCGACGTCCTCGTCGTGATTAAGCCATCTCAAGATCCGTTGTCAGGCGTTGGGATTCTAGAGGTGGCTCCTACGGGTTCAAGAGTTGTAACCGTAGGCTATCCCGATCTTGGGCTCCCTCTACTGGGGCCTTCTCCCTCACGGGCTTTCCAAACGCGTTGCAACCTTGTCCCGCATAGCACTTAGTTCCCGATTTTCTGGCTGGCAAACGGCTCTGATACCATTTGTAACGCCCCAGGATCGTCCTCCAGACCTGACAGCTAGCCCCACTGTACCGACAATAGTCTTTTCTAGCGCGCTTTTTTCTCACTTACGCTCACCCTGAAAAGACTTCCCAGGGGGTCACCCATCCCACCTTTACTCCAGGCCAAGTACGCTTAACTTTGGAGTTTCGATGAGAGGGCTTCCAGAAAAGAAGATGCACCTTGTTGGTATAAGTTTAGCAATCAAATCTATTGAGTTTTCCTAGGTAGTCTCATAATTTGGGGTGTTACACAAAATCATCACATCTGCTGCTAAATAATACAATTACAGAATAAAGTTAAAAAAAGAATTAAAAAGGTTGATAAGACAAGAGTTATATATAATTATTGAAAAAACAATATACATTAATCATAAAAAGATCAAAAAAGTATAATATAGACTACATAACAATAATAATAAAAATACCTTGTTCTGTAGCTTTCACCTTAATACACCTTTTTCTTTTTGCTTTTCTTTCGGTTCAATGACATCAATCTTCCTCTTCTTCGTGATTGCACCTGTGCGTATTTTACTTTATTTACTTTCTCCAAAATATATTTAAGAAGACATATAAAAAATGTATTACAAAAAATAAGTACAAAAGATATCAAAAAGGTCATAAAGGAGCATATAAAATAAATATCAAAAAAGAAAACAAATGCATATGCTAGAACTGTTCAATTGTGACAAACAACCAACATTACTATACATTTCTTTGCACATTAGTAGAAATTTTTTTTTGCACATTACTATATATTTCTTTGCATTGCTACCATATACACCCTAAAAGCCTAAACTCATTTCAATGTAATGGATTTTGCACGTTAGTGCAGCTTAGTTTGCACATTACAATACATTTATTCACTTTCTACCGTGTACATATTATCATTCCTTATGGAAACCAATGGTGAGAATCCGACATATCGTCAAAAAATAAAAAAAAAAATCCAAATGCCTAAATTTAGTACCTTGCTTGTTTGTTTTTTGAACTTTGGTTACTTTCGTTGAAGTCTCGGGAACCAATCCAGTATTCTTTCCTGCAAAAGGCACGTAAAAGGAACCCAATATCGGAGTCGTATCCTTCACGCCAATATCTTCCTTATTCTTCATTTGCAACTCAACCTGTTGTCTTGAATACTGAGGACTTGACTCAAGAGGAGTAGAAACCTCAGGAATAGGAGTCTCCTTCGCGGTAACATCTGCCTTCTTCTTCGTTCGTAATTCTGCCTGTTGCATTGGATCTTGAGGACTCAAATCATGAGGATCAGAAGGCATAGAAATTACAGTTTTATCCTTCGTGGCAATATCTGCCTTCTTCTTACCCTTTCCTACAAATGCACAAATTTGAATTACATGAGGAAAATCACACGAGGAAAATAAACTTCACAAAAATAAACACACATGATACAACACCCACATGCCACATTAATCTGAGATATTGCATGTACACAGACCACAGAAAACTGATATTCATCCCAAAATGCCTTTAAACTGTTTATAGTAATTGAATTATCACCCTAAGAAATCGAGCTTATGAGCGTTCAAGAGAAAGACACGTGGACCAGGAAATTTACTCAAAATGATCGCAGAACTTACAGTCAATGATAACATGTTGATGATTAGATAGCTCATGATTAAGGAAATAAACTCATTGGTAAGTGTATATTCTGTTTAGCTTTCCATTTCAGATCACAACTGTCATCTAAAGTTTTGACTTCAACCTGTTGTGAATATAGAAAACCTCAAAACATAATGAAAAAAAAAATACGTACCAGATTTCTTGTTTGGCGAATCTTGTGGATCAGAAGCCATAGAAACTACATCTTTTTCCTTCGTGGCAATATCTGTCTTCTTCTTACCCTTCCCTACAAAGAACAAATTTGAATTCCATGACGAGAATCACACGAGGAAAAATAAAACTTCGTCATTATAATTGTATTTTAATGCAATGTGTAATTCACACAAACCCTACCCAGAAAAATTAAATTAAATGACAATAAATAGAAAAAATAATTTGAGTAATCAAAGTTCTACTAAAATGCTAAAATTATTGTTCATAAAACAAAATCCAGCATACTCAAAACGCATGAAAAACAAATGCACATAATCCCGAAAATATCAAATTCACAAAAAAAAAAAGGAAAAACGTACCAGCATTCTTGTTGGGAGAAATTCTCTTTTTCAGTTGAGATTTTTGCGGAGTTTGTCCCATCGATTGTATACATTAGGGTTTCGGGATTTTGAAAAAGGAGAGGAGATGTAGATGGAGAGGGTTTCGGGGTTTCGGAGAATGGAGATAATTTGAAGATGAAAATGGAAATAAATCACAAGTAGGTAGGATAATTGCTGAAATGAGAAAGGCAAAAATTTGAAGACGCATAGTAGATGGAGCTTGCTTCTGTGCAAAAAAATGGAGATAAAGACAAATAATTACTTCTATGCAAAAACTGCAAGTGGGTAATTGATGAAATGAGAAAGACTCGTAATTACTAAAATGTCACCGAAAGTCTAGAAATTACTAAAATTCCACTGGGTAATTGCAGAAAAAAAACTAAAATAATTACATGATCCTATACCTCTCTCTCTCTCTATATATATATATATATAAATTAAGAAATACACAAAAAAAAAACGAGGAATCGGTTTTCGAACCGTTTAATGATTTCGATTTCAATTTCGCTAACTGTTGATCATGATCCGAAATTTTAAATTATTAACTATGATTTTAGTTTTGAATATGAACCCGATCTCATCTGGCCGTCTTTTTGTGGCCATAATATCTGGTGCATACTGATACTGCATAACACCGATATTAACAAAAAGAATTCTTATCTTGATTTACAAGTTATAGACCACGCTCTGTCCATCAAAGATTATTACTCTTTATGTGCCAAAATAGGGTCATATTTTATAATATCCCCTAGCACGCCGAAGCTTTGAATAGTCAAGTGTAAGATTAATACGTCGACTCACAGAGAGTCATGACATTGACCTTAGCTGGAGCGGACCCATGTTTCCCCCTGATCCATGCCTTTGTCCAGTTTTAATTTCAATTTATTTTGACTAATCATTTACTTTAGTTATTTTTTATTTTGGATGTCTTATTAACAAGGTTGGGTTGATAAATCGTTATTTGAATTTTCAATTGACTATTTATTTTCTAAAATCAAAGCCATCGCGGCATCACTAGGGATGACAACCCCGGCCCTTCTTGTATCATTTATGGGTATCGTTTCCGTCTCGCGGGTACTCGCCCCAACGTATATTTTTTATTTTAAAATATATTTTTTTATATATTTTAATATTTATTTTATATGAATTATTAAATTTCTTTACATTTAGTATTATTTTTAATTAATTTTTCATCTTATATTTAATTTTTATAGTAATATATGTGTTATTATATATTAAATTAATTTTAAATTGAATAAAAATAATTAAAATAAATGTAATGGGCCAACCCAGCCCGTTCCATGACCCGTAACGGGGCGACCCGACCCGTGGAGTGGGCAAGGCGGGCTCGAATCCTCTAGTACCCGGCCCGACCCGGCCCATTGCCATGCCTAGGCATCACGTGTTCATATAGAGACGTTATTAATATTAGATCTGTATGTTATATAGGTACTGTGGAAATAATAATATATTTTATCGTACAAATAAATTACGAAACTATTCAATTTAAATTGTGGAAAATCTGCTTGTAAATTACATTAGTTGTTTTATTTATAATGATACTATTCATCGACAACAAATTCTTTTAATTATTTATGGCTCGCGACTTTCGATACTACGATATGGGAGAGAATTTAACCATAACTCTTATTGATAATCATCGCAAAACAAATAATATGTCGAAATGGACTTCGCTGAAATCTAAATGGTAAACATGCTATTCGATTTTAGTATTCACTCCAAGAACTCCTTGATTTTTTGTGCAACCGAGCTTCATAATAATTGTCCAACGATTAATCTGATATTCCTTATCAGCCGAAAGGTTTTGCAATGATTCCATAATCGAGAGGAACCTATATTTGCGTTTAAAATATCTTATGTACCGCCTTTTGGTACAACAAGAACAACCTCCCAAATCTTTTCCAAGAACAATAACCTTGCCGCCAAATGGTACTCTTTCTTTCATCTTGAAAGTGCATGTATGCTTAGGTTGATTTTTATCTATTGGTAAATGAGGTCAATGCTTGTGTAAATCATGGTTCTTGAATAGTTTTGGTTTCCCATGTAAATGTGTTAGTTTGAATAGTGAAGATTATTTGTCACTATATTAAAAGTATTAATTTGTCCTCTAAATAATATTAGTTAATTATTTAATAACGACTACAACAAGGGCTGATCTCTCTCCATTGATTCAGTCATTTCCCAAGTCATATGCCATGAGAAGCGTTCTATTATGTGAAGATCTTTTAGGTGTTTAGTGACTGGCCTTTATCGTCTTGTTGTCGAGTGCCTGCAGCTTGACTCCACATAGGCTAGCCCTCCTCGCTTGCATGCCTTGTGGCAAACTAGACACTGAAAATTGTGCATATAAATAAAAAGAAGAGTCACGTTCTTGAAGCCCTAAGAAATAGGCTTAATCAATTCGAATCCGAATAACGGCTCTTTCTTTTTCTTTCTCCGGAWAAGGGGAGTCACTTACCCAGAAAGATGTTGCTAGGCAGGCGGTTCCCTCGTCCGCCTTTACTTGGAGGCCCCTTTCACTCCATGAAGTCGYGAGGCTCGTTGAAGCAGACCCAGGCAAAAGGAAAAGTGGTCGTTCGCGCTCGATATGGTAACTTTAAAATAAAGTTTTCATTTGGCCATGAATGCACAGCTTATGTCAAGTGAATACGATAATCAAATACTCTAATGGATCCGTAAGTTCAAAGATATTTGTTATCAATTATTCACCCAATTGCTAGACACCCTAATTTTTTCCTGAAGTAAACAAAATAGTCCCACAATTAACCCAAGACATAAATCTCAGCGAGACTACTAGTCTACTTAAAAACTAAATGAATAAAAATGAAAATAGTAAAATAAAAAATTAAAGTAGTAAATGTGCAAAAGCAATAAATATGTGATAAATAAATACTAAATGCATCAACATGATATGCATAATAACATGTTTTATTAACTCGATCACAATCCTCACCGCTATAGACAAGGAGTAGAATATCCAAATTAAGAGTTTATGAATACGGCCAAAACATCCTAACGAAGAAGACAATTCGCTGGAACCATAACCAAGGAAATTCCATTCCCGGATTTGGCGTAAAATCTCTTGTCTGCACTCTTCATTCTTCATCTGCCACTACAACTGATCTTCCCACCAAGAATAGGTCTAGTCCTTTGAACAAACTTGTTCTTATAATGTTGTGGATCACGGATATCTATATCCATATTCCATTGAGTTTAAGCCATGTGGAATGCGTTAAAACCCGTCCTCAAACCCATATCTTCTCTAGGGCCTCGGTTACCTCTCTGCTTTTGCTTGACCCACATACATGGGGTATCATGTAGTCCGTCATTCCTACGACTTCAATGAGGTGCACGAGTACTGACTTATCCCAACACCATATCCAAAGAAGATTCATCTATTATGTCTTCATCCATCATCTCCTCCTCGTTATGCATTTGGCTTGGCCATAACAATATTCTCGGAATAGAAGCTCATGATGCTCAATAGCATTTGATTGATAACTATCAATCAATCCAATAAACATCAAAGTAGTACTTGATAAGAAAAACACTCTTTCTCCTCGATAGAGTCCCGTTGCAATAACTAAAGTTGGTTCCCCGTATATTTTACTAAAGAGGTCGTAAAAAGAGAAGCCAAACCTCAAAACACGTTGCCAACAGTCGGGTAATGCGGTCTAAGAATAGCCTATACAAGACTGAGTTGAAGCAACCACAAAAGAGACTACGACATTGTAAAAGGGCTAACTCTCACTAGTAGTTATGGTTTTTAAAAAGATGGCCGAGTCGGGGCCCTTTAAAAAACAGAAACGAAGGGTCCCGATTGAATCGAACTTTTTACACCTACTTTTTATTTAAAAAATAAAAAGCTCGTCCGCAAGTGAACGGAGTTGTTGTAGGTGGTAAGTTGGACTCGAGTCGAATCACAAGGAAGACTAATCGGAAGCTATTTCGGTGTTTGATTTTACGAACATAAAGACGAAATGAAAACTAAACTAAACACGCGATCCAATTTGATTTGGGGTTTTCTAACATCTACGAGCAATAAAATCGAAAGATTGAAACAATATGAAAACGAAGGTTCTAGTGCGCTAGAATCATCTCCACGACCAGGGCTGTCAATCCCGATGGTTCTAAATGACCCCAGACACACTAGAACGATAAACTTAGCCAAAATTCATCATCATGATCAACAGCATAATATCAACGCAAGCATGAACATAATCAATAATAAAAACGAACAACTAATCTAATGAGAACATTCATAAGGAAACGAAATACGAAATACGAAATACGAGTTTAAGCACGAAAGCAACGATGTTTAAACTAGAAATTTAACTACAGACTACAAACTAGTCTATCTAACATCTAAAATCTAGAAACTAAAGTTTAAACACTGAAAAGCAAAACAAAGATGAAGAACAAACGAGGAAATGACGACTCGAACTTGCAATCTTCGACTCTTCAACTCGAATTATGCGTGTGATCGAAGGGTGGTAAGAACCAAGGGCTCTCTGCAATCTCTTAACCTTCCCCCAAGTCCCAGCACCCGAATTATGAAGAAACCAACGCATTTATATAGATTTCCCTGAAATAACTACTCAAACTACAGGAGCGTCGATCGACGCATGTCAGGCTGCATGGCGTGTGTGTTGGAAGGGTTGCGTCGATGGATGCTGGCATGTGTGCATCGGCCGATGATCTATAGGTCGACGCTCACAGAGAGTTTTGTATATTTGAAGCTCAAGATCGTCGACGGGTGCGTCGGTCGATGCAGGCGGCTCCCGACGTCGACGCGAGCAGGTAGCCTCAGCAGGACTCGGACATTGGGTAACCAAGTGTCGGACTGGTACCCAGTGTCAGTTCAGCACATTGCTCTTCCAATCTTCGTCATCTCGAAGCTGAAAGAGAAAATCAAACATAATTAGACTATTACTTATAAAATAAAGGAGAAAAACATAAAATGAGATAAGAAACGAAAATTACTAAAAAGAAGAGAAACGAGAAGAATAGAAACCTATAAACCCGACAAAACGCACAAAATGCAATGCAAAAACACACTAAAATCACATACAAATATGTACAAATCAACTACCCCACACTTAGCTTTTTGCTTGTTGTTCATGGTCGGTATTAACCCGAGGAGGATCCGAGCCAAGTAAATTAAACTGACCGGAAAAAGTGACCAAGTGTCGAAGGTACCAAACAGGGTGGTGCCGAGCAGACGCTGGGTGATCTGTGTCCCCTGTCGAGCACCTGCGCCAAAGATGCCAAGCTGACCCGAGAGCCCACGCCGAGCAGCGCAGGGTATTCCCTACCCTGGCGCGCCGACCTGGAAACTGCTGAGCTGCCGACCGCTCTACGTTACCCGCCAAACATTCCCGCCCGAGGGTGCCGAGCAGGTTTGCGACGAGCTGCCGAGCTCAGTTCCTGGCCGAGCAAGATTTCACCCAGGCGCGCCATCCGCCCCGCGTAGCCCGCCGAGTGTCCGCGCCAAGAGTGCTGAGCAGGAATCCGCCGAGCAGGGTCGCCGAACAGGATCTCGCCAAGCAGAACAGCGCAACCCGCCGAGTGCCCGCGCCAAAAGTGCCGAGCAGGATTCCGCCGAGCAGGATCTTGCCGAGCAGAACAGCGCAACCTACCGAGTGCCCACGCCAAAAGTGCCGAGCAGGATTCCGCCGAGCAGAACAGCGTAGCCCGCCAAGTGCCTGCGCCAAGTGTGCCGAGCAGAATTCTCCCGAGCAGTGAAGCGCCGAGCAGAATGAGCTCGGGAACCTGCCGAGCAGGATCTCTCCTAGGCATGTCAAGTGCTGCACCCCGAGTACTCCTGTCGGGGGTGCCGACCAGGAAAGAGCCGAGTAGAGCGAGTCCTTCCGAGGGGTGCGCCGTTTGAGCCGGTTCGTTTTCGATCAGTCAGCGATCTCAACATGCCGAGCTGAAACATTAGACTGGCGACTTTGGACCTATTCGATATGAAAAATAGCTGAGGTCGGATCAAGTCGGTTGAAAACTATTGAGGCCGGCATTGAGGCGGTGGACACATTAGCAGAAGTTTTGGAGGACCAATAGGAAAGTGACAGGTGTATAATTAGGGTTTCAGGAGAAAACTATAAATAGCCTCTCCAAGAGAGAGAGAGAAAGATCCCCAATTTCTTAGAGAGAGAAACATAGAGAGTTTTAGAGAGAGAAAGCTTGTATTTAAAAGTCAAGAACCTGTAAAAAGCTTCCGGTTAAGGCCGATCCGAACTTATTTTGAGAAATAAAATTTAAGCACTTTTTCCACTCGTTTTCTTCTATCTGATTGATGTTCTCCTGTTATTTTTTGGTTTTATATTGGTTGTGTTACTCTTAACATAAACAAAATGGCGCTAGAGGAAGGTTTCTTGTGATCTGCAATCCCACTTGCTCAGTCAGCCCTTCAAATTTCATTTTCTATCTTTAGTCCGGTTTTTATTTTTTTGTGAGGAGTTGAACCTCAGCCCTTCACTGCGTTTGAGTTTGGTGGAGAAAAATAAGGAGTTTTTGTTCAACCTATCCGTAATTATGAGCCCTTCAGAAAGCTCAAGGAGAAATCCCGGAAAGGAGCACCAGAAGAAGACTGTGCAATCGGGTCCAAATGAGCTCGACCCGGAACAGGTGCAGTCATTCATGCAACACCCTACCTTCGCTAAGAAATTTGAAGAGATGATGAAGGCAGCAAAATCAATCTTTACACTAGAGGCTCTAGTCGGAAATCCCAAGAATGCTGACCTCCAGGAAGGACAATCGGAGTCAGACCCAGCTCGAGAGTGCAGCTGGTCTATTAGGCCAAGGCAGATAAATATGGTCGAGCAGATGAAAGGGAATGAAGAGCTGGTTGAGGATCCTAATGGGGATGAGCCCGGCAACACAATCCATGAGGAAGAGATGAACACTAAGATAGAAGAATTGGCACATGCAAATCATAAAAAATGAAACAAGGATGCTTTGTGCTCAGGAAGAGTAGCCAAGCTAGCAGAAGAAGAGCTAGAGAAAGAGCTAAAATCCAATCGCGAGAATGACTAGTATGCTGAGCTCTTCCAAGCCGAACAGAGCAAAGAATAAAAAATGGAAAAAGAGCTCTCTGGGCAACAGTGCCGAACAGAGATTGCCGACCTCAAAAAAGCTGAACAGAGTGAAGAAATGAAAAGGGAAAACAAGCTCTCTGGGCAACAAGGCGTTAAGCCATTCAGAGACATTGAGCCAACCTAAGGTATTAAGCCATTCTAAGGCATAAAGCCTATTAAAAGCGAACAACCACTCAAAGGCACTTAGCCTAACAAAGGCATTAAGCCACTCAAAGTCACAAGACAACCAAAGGCACTTAGCCGACCCAAGGCATTAAGCCAAACAAAGGCGTTGGGAAAACCTAAGGCGTTAAGCCATTCAGAGGCATTGAGCCAAACTAAGGTGTTAAGCCATTAAGCCAAATAAAGGCGAACAACCACTCAAAGGTACTTAGCCGAACCATGGCATTAAGCCACTCAAATTCACAACCCAACCAAAGGCACTTAGCCGACCTAAGGTATTAAGCCACTCAAAATGCCGATCTCAAAGGCAATCATCTGAGCTCATCGGCATAAGCCAAACCAATTAGGTCGGCACACACAAAAATAACGTTGCAAAGCAAAAGTGCCGAGCTCAAAACATCAAGCTCAACCCAGCCGGCACACCTAAAAGAGCAAGGGCAGGGGAAATGCCGATCTCAAGGTGCCGAGCTGAGAATGTCGAGCTCAACCCAGCTGGCACACCTAAAAGAGCAAGCGCAGGGGAAATGTCGAGCTCAAGGTGCCGAGCTGAGAATGTCGAGCTCAACCCAGTCGGCACACCTAAAAGAACAAGTGCAAATAAAATGCCGAGCTCAAGGTGTCGAGCTGAAAACGTCAAGCTCAACTCATCCGTCACACCAAAATGAGAAAACTTAAAGACATTGCCGAGCTCAAAAGTGCCGAGCTCAAAAATGTTAAATTAACTCGACACGTCAAAGTGAGAAAAATTTCAAAAAAATCCGAGCTCAACGTGCCGAGCTCAAAAGAGTCAAAACTCAAATAGACTCGACACATCAAGAAGAGCAAAATTTCAAAAAATCCGAGCTCAACGTGCCGAGATCAAAAGAGTCAAACTCAAATAGACTCGACACGTCAAAGAGAGAAAAATTTCAAAAAATTCGAGCTCAACGTGCCGAGCTCAAAAGAGTCAAAACTCAAATAGACTCGACACATCAAAGAGAGCAAGATTTCAAAAAATCCGAGCTCAAAAGAGTCAAACTCGAATTGACTCGACACGTCAAAAAGAACAAGTTCCCCCCCCCCCCCCCCAAAAAAAAAAAAAGGCAATATGTGTACATATTTAAGCCGTCGAGCTGAAAACACAAATAAGAGAAGCCACTCAAAAAACAAGCCAAAGGCAAAGTATACTGAAAGGAAAGCTAGCCGAACAACACAAGCCGACCAGAATTTATTCAAATTGGAAAGTACGAGTACATCAAGGTCGGCCGCCCAAAAGTGACGCGCCGACAGAAGAAAAAAGAAAACAACCAAATTAGAAAACACAAACTAATTGTTGCCATTCTCGTCATCAGCATCACCTTCCTGCCCGTCACCAAGGTCAGCATCCATATCATCCTCACCAAAGATATACCTCGATCCAAAACTCCCATACTGGACCAAGGTCACGAGATTCTTGAAGGCGCCGGATCGAACTGAGTTATAATAAAAACCAGAGTCGCCCCCGCCCGCAGCCTTATAATTATAAAGCCACCGAAGCTCCTCCAAGTTGGGAGCTGGCCAGTCGTTAAGACTGAAAAGAAAGAACAAGCCCAGAATTCGAGCCACGATCAATGGGTGGAGCTGGAAGATGGGCAACCCTAAGTCACTCAGAATATCCGTCAAGAGTCGGGGGAGCGGAAACAAAACACCGTAACGCAAACTGTCCGAAAACATAGTGGTGCACATGGTCGGTGGACAATTGATCTGCTCGGCTTCGTAAGGGAGAAATAGGTGGACCGACCTGGGCACCCCACACTCGCTTCGATACACGACTAAATTGTCGTCAACTAACCTACTCTGCTCCACGGATATGTTGAGCATCCGGTCGTCCCACTCGCGAGGAGGGGGTCTCTTCCAATAGCCAACTGGAGAACGCGCACTCGGACGGTCCGCCCAGAAAGCTAGGGGCTCAGAGGGGCTCGATTTTTAGGACCTAGATTTGTGAGACTTTTGGGTCTGGGGGGCTCGGTCGGCGTCGCCATCGGCGGAGTGTTGTTCAAAAGGGTCGTCAAGAGGCTCTAGATCATCTAGGCCGACCCCAAAATCCCCGCCGGCTGCGCCAGCTTGGTCCGGGCTTAAACTCGCCATCCGAGCCGAAGCACCAACCTCGTTGCCCTCCGGATGATCGACCAGACCATAATGTGACTCCGGAAAGGACCCGCTTCTAGGCCCGAAAGCGCAACCTTGTCCGAAATGGCCGCCGGACCTGAAAGATTGGGAGTGCCCGAATTGGGTATAACCACCGAGCTGGAAATCTTCGCTTGAGAATTGCTCGAACGCAAAAGTTCGCCCTTGACCGAAAATTTCCCCGGCACCAAAACTTTCGTATTGGTCGAACCCAGATTCAGGGTATGGACCCGACGAAAACCCAGGTTGGTCTCCGCCCAGATGATCCCCCTCATACCCCCGAGAACTATCCGGAGAGTAACCCGGGCTATTAGACATGGAGAAAACTCAAGAAAAGGAGAGAGAAAAGAAGAAAAATTACCTTTACAAGAACAAGAAGACGACAATACGAAGCTAGATGAGAACGACTTTGGCCGAACAGAGAATCGGAAGTATGTCTAAGGGACTTAAGGCTCGAAAATGGAGGTTTGGGGAAATGAGAGAGTTTTTTATATGAATAAAAAAAAAGAGGAGAGAATGAAAGAATGAGAAGTTGAAGTTTGAACATAACTTAATAAGGGAAGAGAGATCAATAATGGATCACAAAAGTCCGAAAGAGGATCACATGCCACTAAACTCCGAAAGTGCAAAAAGACAAGACCTGCAAAAAGCTTACAAAGGTACCTGAAAAAGCTTTCGTCACAGAGCACGAGATGGTCAAACTACAGGCGGGGCCGGGTTGAAGGGACAAGACATCCCGTGCATAGGTCGGCTTGCATCCCATGGACGACCAGTATTCAATGAGCCCGAACTTGACCACACGTGTCCGAATCCATGATTAAGGGCTTGTTGATCATCGGTATTACCCCGAGGAGGATCCGAGCCAAGTAAATTAAACTGATCAAAAAAAGTGACCAAGTGTAGAAGGCACCAAACAGGGTGGTTCCAAGCAGACGCTGGGTGATCTGCGTCCCCTGTCGAGCACCTGCGCCGAGGAGACGAGTGCCCGTGCCAAAGATGCCAAGCTGACCCGAGAGCCCGCGCCGAACAGCGCAGGGTATTCCCTACCCTGGCGCGCCGACCTGGAAACTGCTGAGTTGCCGACCGCTCTACGTTACCCGCCAAACATTCCCGCCCGRGGGTGCCGAGCAGGTTTGCGACGAGCTGCCGAGCTCAGTTCCTRGCCGAGCAAGATTTCACCCAGGCGCGCCATCCGCCCCGCGCAGCCCGCCGAGTGTCCGCGCCAAGAGTGCYGAGCAGGAATCCGCCGAGCAGGGTCGCCGAACAGGATCTCGCCAAGCAGAACAGCGCAACTCACCGAGTGCCCGCGCCAAAAGTGCCAAGCAGGATCTCTCCGAGCAGAACAGCGTAGCCCGCCGAGTGCCTGCGCCAAGTGTGCCGAGCAGAATTCTCCCGAGCAGTGAAGCGCCGAGCAGAATGAGCTCGGGAACCTGCCTAGCAGGATCTCTCCTGGGCAAGTCAAGTGCTGCACCCCGAGTACTCCTGCCGGGGAGTACTGACCAGGAAGGAGCCGAGCAGTGCGAGTCCTTCCGAGGGGTGCGCCGTTTGAGCCGATTCATTTCCGATCAGTCGACGATCTCAACATGCCGAGCTGAAACATTAGACTGGCGAATTTGGACCTATTCGGAATGAAAAATTGCTGAGGTCGGATCAAGTCGGTGGAAAACTATTGAGGCCAGCAGTGAGGCGGTGGACACATTAGCAGAAGTTTTGGAGGACCAATAGGAAAGTGACAGGTGTATAATTAGAGTTTCAAGGGAAAACTCTAAATAGCCTCTCCAAGAAAGAGAGAATGATCCCCAATTTTTTAGAGAGAGAAACATAGAGAGCTTTAGAGAGAGAAAGCTTGTATTTAAAAGTCAAGAACCTATAAAAAGGGTCCGGTTAAGGCCGATCCGAACTGATTTTGAGGAATAAAAGTTAAGCACTTTTTCCACTCGTTTTCTGCTATCTGATTGCTATTCTCCTGTTATTTTTTGATTTTATATTGGCTGTGTTACTCTTAACATAAACACTTGTCCTCAAGCAAAATATAGTCTAGACGTAGACAAAGAAAAGCTAATTACCCGATGACCTATTCACTAATGCATACAAATGATTCAAGAAGTTATTGCATTAAGTCTAATGAAAACTCAACTAAAAGGACGACACGATTACGTTGAGATAAGAGATTTAGACTAGCTTCTGAACACCTAAAAGTAATGAGTTGACCTCCATGCACGTCACCCATCCATGCTGACTTCCACCTCCTTCTTCTCACCCACAAATTTCACATCTTCGCACGCCTCGTTCAAAAATTCATCAGAACTTGAACTGTCTTCAACCAAGATGGAATCTTCCACATCAATGATGGGCATCTCCTCATGACAAGGTTGGTCAAGCTCGAACGCCTTTATCAAAAGTTTCTCTAATTGAATCTCAAAGCGATCCATGCGTTCATTCATCCGTTGATCCCAATCCGAAATCTTGGTTACGAAAGATTCAAATTCCGATAAAAGGGACATGGACAAATCTTGAGAAATTTTGGCGTAAGGATCACCACTCGAAGTATATGCATCAGAGATGGGTGGATTATAAACATCGTAGCTCGAAGAATAGAAATCTTGATACGGTGGAGCATACGATTCCGCGTTCGGATAAGGCGGGGCAGATTGAGCAAAAGAATCGTCATGACCCGGATCATAATACCAACGAGACAATGCATAAGCGTCCATGCTCGGACCATGGCAAAATGAAGGACATGGGCCGAAATGATCAAAATGATGGGCCCATTCTCGACCGCTTGGAGCATACGGGTCATAATATGATGGAGGAACTTGATAATCGAAAGTTGGAGCGTAAGGTTCATCATATGGCGAACTAGCTCAATAATCCGTCATCTTCAATCAAAATAATCTCGAGTCTTCAAAAATGTGGCAACAAAGCACAACACTCTAAAATCGAGATTAAATGCACCAGAAAGTAAAAAAATAAACAAAAATAAAAATCACAAATGAATACTAACACAAATAAACTAATAAGCACACAAATAAAGTCACTAAGAGCAAACACCAAAAATCGACGACCTTTAGCCTTCCCCGGCAACGGCACCAAAATTTGAATCGAACTTTTTACACCTACTTCTTATTTAAAAAATAAGAAGCTCGTCCATAAGAGAACGGAGTTACTGTAGGTGTTAAGTTGGACTCGAGTCGAATAACAAGGAAGACTAATCAGAAGCTATTTCGGTGTTTGATTTTACGAACATAAAGACGCAATGAAAACTAAACTAAACACGCGATCCAATTTAGTTTGGGGTTTTATAACATCTACGAGCAATAAAATTGAAAGCTTGAAACGAATACGAAAACGAAGGTTCTAGTGCGCCATAATCATCTCCACGATCAGGGTTGTCAATTCCGATGGTTCTAAATGACCCTGGGCACACTAGAACGATAAACTTAGCCAAAATTCATCACCATGATCAATAGTATAATATCAATGCAAGCATGAACATAATCGATAATAAAAATGAACAACTAATCTAATGAGAACATTCATAAGGAAACGAAATACGAAATACGAGTTTAACCACGAAAGCAACGATGTTTAAACTAGAAATTTAACTACATACTACAAACTAATCTATCTAACATCTAAAATCTAGAAACTAAAGTTTAAACATTGAAAAGTAAAACAAAGACGAAGAACAAATGAGGAAATGACGACTCGAACTTGCAATCTTCGACTCTTCAACTCGAATTATGTGTGTGATCGAAGTGTGGCAAGAACCAAGGGTTCTCTGCAATCTCTTAACCTTCCCCCAAGTTTCGGCACCCGAATTATGAAGAAACCAACGCATTTATATATATTTTCCTGAAATAACTACTCAAACTGCAAGAGCGTCGATCGACGCGTGGCGAGCGTCGATCGACGAGTGTCAGGCTGCTCGGCGTGCGTGTTGGCAGGGTTGCGTCGATGGATGCTGGCATGTGTGCGTCGGCCGACGATCTATAAATCAACGCTCACAGAGAGTTTTGTAGATTTGAAGCTCAAGAGCGTCGACGGGTGCGTCGGTCAATGCGGGTGGCTCCCGGCGTCGACGTGAGCAGTTAGCATCGGCAGGACTCGGACACTGGGTAACCCAGTGTCGGACTTGTACCCAGTGTCAGTTCAGCACATTGCTCGTCCAATCTTCGTCGTCTCGAAGCTGAAAGAGAAAATCAAACATAATTAGACTATTACTTATAAAGCCCAAACATCAATTGCATATTTTTATATTTTTATTTATCGTCGTGCATTAAAATATAATTTTAGTCCCAAACTCGTCACCATAAACGATTTTCTATTTTAAATAATCTAGGAACTCTATTTAAACAGATTAATAATTCGTTTGACAAATAAATTATAATGCTCGAGTTTTAAAATTATTATAATTATTTAGTATTTTAGCTAATTATTTATTTTATTGGGTCGTCTATAAAATTTGCCCAATTAAAATTTTAAAAAAATATATTTTAATCAATTATATTCTCAAACTCCAAAGTTAAGCCCAACAACGTAGCCCAAGCCCACCAAAACTCCAATTCTAATCCTTCTAAAAATAGGAATCCTAATCCTTCTAGGAATAGGACTTGTCCTTTAGCTATATAAAGGGAAAACCAAGGGGGTCTCCTACTTTCACAAGTTCTTCTTTTTTTGCGGCTGCAAGCAAAAAGGTAAGTTTCAATCCTAGTTTCTTAGAATTTTTTCTCAAAGAAATTACAGAACATATCGCCACTACCAAAACCATCAACCCCAAATGTTTCCCAGCCAAATCCATCATCATCCAACCCCGACAACTCCAGGCTGATTTTCCCACAATCCAAAATCCCTAATCAGCCACAGCCCGATCAAGACCCAAAACCCACATCAAATCCTAACCCAGGCCCGAACCCAACACAAATCCCAAACCAATATCACAGCCCAAATCGGACCCATGTCCAAGCCCAAACAACCACGAATTTTCCGGTTAAACCACCACCAACGCCATCTCCGCCACTCCCGACTGCGAATGTCGAAGGACCATCAAACCCAAACCTCTAGTCAAACCTCTATTCAACTAAATTCATAACCGCCGAGGAACAAGCCGGCAAACCCCAAATCCAGCCGCTGCCACCGTGGTATCACATCGCCTGCACAAAACTGCCGGTTTTCTGCCCAATCGGCCGGCCAAATTTCTGAAATTTGGGGAAAAAGAAGGTCCGCCCGATAGTACCCAAACCCAGCCGAGCCACGCCTGGAGTGAGGAGTCGCCATCTGCCGATACGAGTAGTTGCTGGAAACCACCACTCGGAGCCGCTACAGGTCGCCGCCGCGAG
This sequence comes from Phtheirospermum japonicum, assembly GCA_014905375.1. NCBI lineage: Eukaryota > Viridiplantae > Streptophyta > Magnoliopsida > Lamiales > Orobanchaceae > Phtheirospermum > Phtheirospermum japonicum. The sequence continues at coordinate 239,403 of BMAC01000145.1, read as the reverse complement.
TCTTTGGCAGAGGTGCTGCCCGATTTCGAACTGGAGAAGGAGAAAAGAGGGGAAAGAAATGGGTTCTGCAATTGAGGGCTGAAATGCCATTTTATACCCCCATCTTTTTCCAGAAATTTCGAATTGGCCCCCAGAAGTTTAGCCCCTTTTCAATTTAACCCCCAAATCTACCAGAAGCCCCAGATTCAGCCCCTAGTTTGCAAAAACCTCGATCCAGCCCAAATAAAACTCATTAAATTTCAATTGAGTCCAGTATTATTTATTTTAATATTATTTGATATATTATTATGTATTTTAAATATATGTATAGATTAGTATTTTAAGATATATATATATATATATATATATATATGTATATATATATATATATATATATACTAATTAAGTATATATATTTTTTTAAATTTACTAGGTGACGAGCAATACGGAACATATGATTCAACCACGTGCATTTCACTCGACTTTCCACACTTTATTTACGAGGTAGGGACCACCGATTTGTCTTATGTTAAATTCTACATGCTCAAATCTATGTGCAATGTATATCATGAAATTCGATATTTATAAATTAATATAGCCGTGGACCGCAAAAGTTATCCGTGATCGGGGAAAAGGGTCATAGGGTTTAACCCGACGTGCTATATCCAATGATTAAAATCAGGGGCATAAAGTGCTTATGATCGGGGAAAAGGGTCATCAGGGAGACCTGCCGCGTTTTAGTTGCAGTCAACTATTTTTGACGTTAAAATTATGAATTCTGTGGTTCAATATGCTATTTCTGAGTTGTATGATTTTGCTTGAGATATGTCGGTGTAACTATTGAGCTAGTGGAAAGCTCACCCGATCATTAATAAATTTCAGGTTGAGGAGACCAAGCAACGAGTGACGTTGGAGGTGGTTGATTCACTAAGTAAAATTTCAATAGCTTTAGATCTATGTTGATTTGACTTCTAGTTTCACATTTTGGTTTGAATTATACATAGTTCTACTTATCAATTGCCTACGTTTTATTTCAAAAAGTTATATATCAAAGTAGCGCAGCGAAAGCGTGGGCGAAAATATGTAAATATTGATATCCTTACTTTTATTTTTAAAGGATGTGTGTTTATACTTTGGATATATCTATTTAAATCCTACTTTCGGTTTATTTATTTGTTTTTGAAATGGGGCCTAAAAGTTTCATTATAAAAAGGGGGCCTAGAAGTTATGATTTCGAGGTTTTTCCTTAAAATTATTTTTAAATAGTAAAATCCATATTATTTTTATTTTTTTTACCGTTTTAAAGATGGATCGTTGCAAAGGGATTTAAACCCGAGAAAATTTTACCTTAAAATACCAATTTAAACTTGATAGAAATTGTATTATTTTCTTATTACTATTTCCGCTGCTTAACTCATGGTTTTATATTATTCTCTAATTTCTTTTGATTTTACAATTAGATATGTACGTAACGCCAAATCTATTTTATTATATTTTAAAATACTAACTATGTATTTGTATTGTCGAAATTGGAACGTTACATAAAATAAAGGAGAAAAACATAAAATGAGATAAGAAACAAAAATTACTAAAAAGAAGAGAAACAAGAAGAATAGAAACCAAAAAACCCAACAAAACACACAGAACGCAATGCAAAAACACACTAAAATCACATACAAATATGTACAAATCACCGATTTTCGCAGCCGTCAGAACTCAACTTTAGGGAATGAGCTAAGTAAAGAATGCATAGTTTTGGTTACCATCAATAGGAGGAAAAGCTGCACTAAGAGAAAAAAGCGCTCAGATAAGGTTAGGAAAAAGCTGAGAGCTCCAAACGGTTAAAACAAAGGTCAGGCTCAGCTCCTTTTGGTCTGAATTAAGAGGAAACTAGTTCCCCAACAGAAGAAGCATTGGTTCAGTTCTACCTAGGCCTACCTATTCTAATAGAGCTAAACTCCAAATTATCTAAATCAGTATAACGGTCCAAGATTCGCGAAAATCTCCCTAAGATCCTAGAAATTCCCAACTAACCCATATTATATGTATCACCATGGAGGTAGCGATATATCCATGATGTCTTTTACTGTTAATTCTTCCTGAATTCCATACTCTAAAACTAGCTTAAGTTTCAGAGAGGGTTTCATCGAAGTCCTTTTGGGGGTCCCATCCTAACCTGTCTTGTGCAGGTCATCCAAGCTCATGTAGTGGTGGATAGCAACACACGAAGGCTAATATTTTAAGGCGGGCCAATTGGCGTCATCATGGGAAACACATAAGCTAAGGTGTGAGCCAAAAGATGGCAGAGACAGACAGAATTTGACAAAATCTGGCGGCAGAGCTAAATGATACACCGAGTTCTACTGCGCCGACAATGACTTTGGGAGGGGTATCGGTAACCCAAGAAGCACGTATGCAGGAGGACAAGTCAAGACCTCCCTCCATGGTGACCCCAAACCTTTACGCCCTAGGTGAAAATGAGAATCATTTGGAAATCCATTTCTGCAACAAATATTTAGCTTAATCTGCAAAGAAGTAGCGGAGGCGATAGATAAGAAGTGGGCAGAGTTTTCACCACCCCATCCTAGAGAAGACAGGACACCAGAAGTAGGAACCACCAAGGCTCCCCAGGGCACGCGAGAAACTCTGCTTAAGAAGAGGAGGAGATCACTTTTGGTTCAGACAGTGATACAAGCAGAATTACACCCGACCTTACTGAACAGATGCAAAATCTATAGAAAGAGGTTAGGGAAGTAAAGCAAAAAATGGCGGGTAACATGGCAGGACAAATGCGTTGAAGCACCCCATTCACCGATAACATCATGATAAATGATCTACCACTCTCAAGGTTTTGAATAAAATGGGACAACGGATCCATGGGATCACTTGTGCTGGTTCAAGAATGCAGCCGTCTTGTACAAATATTTAAATGCAGTAATGTGCTTTGTCTTTCCCACAAATTTTACCAAGTCAGCTCAAATTTGGTTCTGCCAATTGCCGCCTTGTTTGATAAGCAACTTTGAGGAATTCAGCTCAGCATTTTTGCACGAGTTCACTAGCTATAGGAAATACCAGAAGATGCCCTTGAGAATTTTAAGCATGAATAAAAGGAGGGGGAGGGATTACGCAAATATATAAAGCATTTTAATGATGCTAAGCTGGAGGTACCATCAGCCTCCGAGGAGCTTTTGATTAACGCCTCAGCTCAAAGGCTAAAAAGAGGAGAGTTCTTCCAATCGCTGGTGCTTAAACTAGCACGTGCATTTGGGGAGATGTTGGAAAGGGGAAAAAAGTATATACACCTAGAAGAAGCCTTGTGGTTAAAAGATGATGGGGATAGGTGAACAGAGCAAACTGATAGAGAAGAGAAGGCTCCAGCTAAGAAATCTAGGAATGATCTGGGAGTAAGGCATCTCAGATTCGACTGATACACACCTTTAGCATAACCCCAGGGGGAGGTCCTTCAATCTATCAAATGATATCCCGAACTCAAATGGCCAAGAACGTATGCTTGAAAACAAAGGAAGGAGAGGTCTAACAAGTTCTGCATATACTGAGCCGAACTTTTGTGTTCCTTTCGAAATTAATTACCGATTAACCAGCACGCGTCTACATTTGAAAAGGAGTTTAGTTTGCCCGCAAGAGAATGGGGTCACTTGTAGACTAGTGAGTTAAATTGGGTCGATCTCTCGAGGAATGGGAATCGGATTTAACGATGTTTATTATATTAAAATCACTATTCTATCTAAACACACGGTCAATTGGGTTTTAGAAATAATTCGAAATCAATTGTTTTGAAAACAAAAACTCTCTTGTCTCGAGGGTGTCAACCTCTCGACAAGTCGTGAGAAAAGCGACAATTGCAAAAAAAATACGGAATACTACTCATCATAATAGCATTTGCTTCCAATATTTCATGTTCTAGTAATAACTAACAATCTAAGGTATTCAACAATCAAGGATTAATTATAATTCTATCACAATACTACTTCCGACATTATCTTAAATGCGCAACAAGATTCATGATAATTTAAATACTAAAAGCTTCACGAAATATAACTAAACCAACCATAGTTCCATTCTCAATCCAAACACAATGGTTCAGCCAAGATCACTAATCAAAAACATAAGGGTGTGAATCCAATTCACCAAACCTTAACAATCTACTAACAAATCATTATCTAACATACCATCAACTGTTCATATCCAATATCAAACCAAACCACTTTTAAAAACATAAAATCAAAAGACGAGTTTAGAGATTACTAATCGTTGAACTACTTTCAACGAATGATGACGATGAACGAGTGCACTCCAAGAATCGAGTAGAATCCCGAGGCTTGTCACGAACCAAGAATCCCCGCGTCGAACGTCGAATTCCATGAAACACACCTTGATACGGTATCGAACAGTTTTATACTAGAGGTATGAGAGATGTGTCAAATCTCTCAACCTTTGGGTGTTTTGTGGGTTCTCAAACTTTGTTCCAACCTCCAAAAGGTCTCCAAGGCTGAATAATCCTCAACCCTAGCCGCTTCTGCTATTTTTAAAATGTTTTCATCCATTTCTTAAATGAAAATTCCAGAAATCTGCATGCGTAACGTACTTGTCCGATCGGACAAAGGCCACTGTCCGCTGCTTCGATCGGTGCGCCAGTTCGTTCGTGCCAGTGTGCTCATCATCAATTAGTCCGATCGGAGACGTTCACTGTCCGATCGGTGATTGTCCTTATGGGCTACTTTTGAGCGTCGCTTCTTCTATCTTTGTGCCTCGGATCCACCGGATGCTCTAGTTGTATGAGAAAAACACAAAATTACTCATATTTGGACCGATTAGCGATCAACAAGTTGGAAAGATAAGTAAGGAGACAAAAGGTGCAAAATGATGCAATTCATCCTAGTCTTAACCCAAAAAAAAGATAATAAAAGACTAAACTAGACTCGATTATGTACAAATTCGTAACAAAAACGTACGAATCATCCACCCCATGCTTAATTAGTTTATTCGTCCTCGAACAAACGAAAGGATCAGCATCAAAAGAAGTGAAAGTAATTAGAGCTAAGAGTCATGTTTGTGCATATAGTTTAGTTTTGCAATTATAAACACTTTCGCCGAAACCATAAAGCTAACTCGTATTACCTTTTCACCTTGAAATCGAAAGAATGTTTCCTCACAAAAGGGTAATATAACATGGTGCACTCATTCGCTCATGTTTTCAACAGATAATTGTATACGCTCGGATCATCATAATCATGCATTCAACGACTCGTGAAAATCAAAGACTCAATCATCGCATAAGTGTGCACATTCAATCAAGAATCAGATTAGGACTTTTAAGGGTTGTAATGTTGGCTCTTTGGTAAGGTATGTCATATATAATGATGTGTGGCTAACTTGCGGACAAACGCAATCTATAACTCACTCAATCCGCCCTTCACATAGAGCTTAATTTTTGCTCCTCATCCTTCCCAAATAACCATGTACCATTATTTTTAGCCTTTTATAGCTAAGACTCCTTTCAACCCCTGAACCCAAACATTTGCTTAAACTGAGATGCTTAGATGCTCTTTTGAACTTAAGCACCCTTATTATATTATTTTATTATTTTTTTTATATTTTATTATTATTATTATTATTATTTTTTTAATTTTGCGCTCTCTCTTTTTAGAGAGTCCCACTAGTTCCTACCCCGTAATCGTCATATCTCATTAACCATAATTAAAACTCTCATCATACTTTAGTTGAAATAAGAGCTGCAATAATGCTCGTGGATAACAAAGAAATGGAATTAAGGCTCAAAGGGGCTTATTGGGATTTTTAGTGGTTTTTATTTATGAATAAGACCGAAAATGGGTTTTATATGTGCCTATCGTCATTTTCAAAACCAAATGTACACATGCGATTAAGAGACTTTTCAAAACACTTATCAAATCACAACATGAAATGATGATAAACACACAAGGCTTTTCACTAGGGTTAAATTCAAACTTTGAAAACAAGGTGATCGAGTTTTTGAAGTTTTGCAGATTTGGTAACAACTAAGTGTTGTTTTAAATACATATAAGTAGTTTTGAAAAATTGCACTTAAACAAGCTCAAAAGACTCTAACATCATATCACAAAACATATGATTCCGACAGGCATGCCAGTACAAACCCAAATAAGCATGGGCAAATATTTAACAGAAGTTGACGTAATTGGTTGACTAACATTATGTTAAGAAATTGTTACTATGTTACTAAAAATGGTTCAAACTTAAGCATGCAAGGGACTCTAAACGATTACTCAAGGGCTGTGCAGTTGTCCGACTGGTCATAGAATTCAACCGATCGGACCGGAGTCCAGTGGACATTGTCCGATCGGTCGTCTGTGTGTCACCGACCGGACGGTCCATCCCTTCCCCCTAACAAGAAAATATAGCAATCTCCTGGTTTCTAAAACACTAAAATGAACATAGGGAATTTGAGAAAGTTCCAAGAACCAAGGCATGCAAATGAATAAAAGAAATAATAATACATAATAAATCCGAATAAAATAGTAAAAAGTCTAGAAAGCAAATAAAAAGTTGGATAGAGTGGTGATACAAATGGGGCATGGGCCCGCCTACTGGTCAATGTCATCCGGAGGCGGAGGTGGGTAGCGGTGCTCGAGTCGGGAGAGGCGCTCATCAATTTGAACTAGGTATCCATGATTCGCCTCAACGCTTCCGGACAATCGGGCAAGATGCTGAGTAGTTTCCACCCAGCTGTTGCCCAAAGTTGTCAACGTGCTCCGGAAGTAGCGAGCCTCCTCCCGAGCTTCCTCACGCGCAGCCCAAGCATCCTGTCGAGCGTTTCTCGCGTACTCCTCTTAATGAATGCGCAATTCCCCCATTTGATCAATCATTCGCGTTTGGAAATCCTGCTGCTGCTGCCACTGCTCGTCCGAGAAATAAACACCGTCTCCATAGTCACCATGATCGTAAGTCGGGGAACCGGTGTTCCCATTTCCTCCATTGCCCTCGTTTATGGACTCCTCCCCGTTGTCCTCCTCATTCTCCTCGTCATTATCTTCCTCATCCTCATTTTCATCATCGTCATCGTCGCCATCATCATTGTTAGAATCCTCGACTACTTCGGCTCTCACCCTCTCAACGTGCGACATGAATGACGGAATAGCGACGTTCCGCCCATTACTCATCCGACTTTCCACCAACATTTCCATGCTTGGATACACGATGTCATCATCATAAAGAGCACAACCGTGATGGCGTGCGAGCTCAGTGATAAAGGCCCCCAGGTTGAGCTTTGCTGTTTTCTTTTCCCTCACTTGTTGAACGTTCTCGATCGCGGCAATCAAGAGTGGATAAATGTTCATGTTTCCTCGGTGGTAGTCCATCCATAATGCCTTTAACTCGGTGGACGATATCCGTGTAGCATCCCCCTTACCTAGGAAAACTTGCATGAAGAATTTATATGTGAGGTAAACAGCATTCGACCTTAAGGATGTCGAATTGAAATGGCACCCGGGCTCCGGTGGTGAACCGGAAAGCTTGGTCCACCACGCCTTTTTGTCGTAGTCATCAAGTTGGAAGGTTTGGTTCGTCTCCCTTTCACTATCAATCCCAAAGATGGCATCGAGGTCCTCTCGGTCGGTGTGGAGCGTTTGGTTGCGGAGATGACACTTGAAGGACCCATCGGCGAGTGATTCGAATGTCGTGAAAAACTCAAGCATAAGGGTGTGATAGCCCGGTTGATTCACTCTGGCCCACTTCATTAGGTTGAGAGCCGTGAGTCCCTTGATGAATTTCTCGGCCGTCTTATCCCCGATTGTAACCTTCTCTTCCCAAAGTTCGAGATTGATGAAATGGGGGTGATAGACGTCCCTTTTGGCGAGGGACTTATAGAGCGTAACCTCACGTTCGTCATTGAGGTTAAAAGGAGCTAACCCTCCCCGGGTATTGCTCGGCCCCGTATCTGAAGTCTTTCCACGCCTCTGACGACTACCGGATATCATAGCGGATGCAAAAATTCGAAAGAAGAAACAGTGGTTCATTCGGGACTTTTATCGAGCACGTGTTGAGCGCCTTAAGAACGTAACCACCTTAAGACCAATTTGAACAAACAAAACTCCAATTCCACAAAACCTGCAATTCAATCTCCCAAACAATTCAATAAAGTCTAGTTGCAGCCATTATACCTTGAATTTCTCGTTTTTGGAAGTGGTGGGAAAGCTTGATGCGATTTGGGGAAGTTGTGCGTGATTCCCAATCTCTCCGGTCGGAAACAATTGGGTGTGTTGTGTCACCGATCGGACTTGTTGCGAGTCTCGATTTTTGGAGTTATTAAATTATAGGGGATGAGTTCGTGATTGTTGCTCTGCAAAGGAAAGGGGTTTTGAGTTTATAAGAGAAAATCGCATCTGAAAGAACAACCGTTTTATAAACTGGGCCATCGTCCGATCGGTATGTGATGTGGTCCGATCGGACTGCGGGCCAGTGTATTTTCACCGATCGATCGAGATGCTTGACCGTCCAGTCTACACTGTTTTTCCGATTTTTTTTTTTTAGTATTATTATAACTATTATTATAGCGATGCCCTGCAAGAATTCCAAAAACGAAAATCAGGTATGAGCAATTCAATCCACATAATAAATCATTTATTCAATAATTCGAGCAAAATTGCTCATTTATTTATGATAATAATTTAAACCCCAACATCATTCATTCATAAAATTAATCTCTCGCAATTAATAGCCTATCGGATTAGCTAGGCGGTGGAATGTGTCAAAACGCCAGCTCGTACAATTCCTTAACATGTTCTTCAAGTTCAATGATCCTCCCCTTCAAACGTATTATCTCGGCGTCCGCATCGTCCAGGATGCCATGGAGGCACTCAATGTTCTTGGTCAAAGCAACTTCTTCAGTAAGGAATTCATGGAGATCAGTTTGTAGCTTGTGGATCTTTTGACGGTATTCTTCCACTTCTTCCTCAAGCTTCTCGACCGTATCCTCATACTTCTTCCTCGACACCCAACCATAAGCATTGTTATTATGGTGATTCATGGTGTTGGGTGTTGGTCAATGCTCGCAAATATCAAAGAGGAGAAGGGAAGTTGGTGTGGAATTAAAGGTCCAGGGGTTGGGATTATATAGGGTTTGAGGGGGTAGGTTAAAGGATTTTCAGAATCGAATCATATCAATAAGAGGGGAAAGAAAATATTCACTTAACCTTAATAAAATCAACCCCCCAAAATTAAAGATCCTTCTTACCTCAGAAGATATTGTCAGAATATCTTACCCATTTAGCTTCCTTTGCATGGTGATATCCTTCCCGAAATAGGCTCCTGTACGGACCGTCCGATCAGTGTTAATGCTCGTCCGATCGAACACCCCAACATGGAGTAGTCCGACCAGTTGTCTATAGGTCACCGATCGGTAAGTCTTGGAAATTCGTAATCCGCTCGTTCAACCTGCAGTGGCCCCTGCCAAATACTCTACTCAACAAATAAACACAAATATATACATGAAAGAAGAAGAAAAATAGAAAAGAAAAGCTTAGGTTACCTCCCTAGAAGTGCAACGTTTAACGTCTATGCTTGACAATACCTCAGACGTGCTTCAAATCTCTTGAGGGGGATCATTGAGTATCACCACTTCGTGATCTTTCTTCGAAATTGGTCCCCCATGATACATTTTCACACGATGGCCATTGACTTGGAAGGTGGAGTTTCTCTTCTCATCAAGCAAAGTCACGTCTCCAAATTCGTTTATATCGGTAATCAAGAATGGACCGCTCCACTTTGATCTCAATTTCCATGGGAAGATTTTAAAACGAGAGTTAAAAAGAAAAGATAGATTACCGAATTCCAAGCTTTTGTAGATGAGGTTCTTGTCATGTGCTTCCTTCATTTTCCGCTTGCTCGCCCATGCCGTCTCGTATGAGTCATTGCGAACTTCTTCTAATTCGCTTAGTTCAAGTTCCCTATATCCTCCGGCCTCATTCAAATCAAGGTTCAATATGCGAATTGCCCACTCCGCTCAATGCTCCAACTCGACGGGAAGGTGGCATGCTTTTCCATAAACCAAGCGAAATGGGCTCATGCCCAACACCATTTTGTAGGCTGTACGGTAAGCCCACAGTGCATCAATTAGCTTTGCTGCCCAGTCCTTACGGTTTGGTTTTACGGTTTTTTCTAAGATACCCTTGATTTGCCGGTTGCTTGTCTCTACTTGCCCCGAGGTTTGTGGATGTTAAGGGGTTTCCACCTTGTGACGCACCCCATACTTGCTCAGCAGTCGATCAAAGGCCCTATTGCAGAAATGGCTACCCCCGTCGCTTATGATCGCTCTCGGCATTCTGAATCGGCTAAAGAAGTTCTCTTGGATGAATTTGAGGACGATCTCGGAGTTAGCTCTCCTTGTGGGAATTGCTTCCACCCATTTTGATACATAATCGACTCCTACGAGTATGTACTCGTACTCTCCACTTCTCGGAAAAGGACCCATGAAATCGATGCCCCAAATATCAAAGATCTCGATCACTTGATTGGGTACGAAGGGCATCTCATCCTTCCTCCCTATTATTCCTGACCGTCGACATTTATCGCATGTCTTGCAATATTGGTTTGCGTGGGCGAAAAGTGAGGGCCAAAAGAATCCAGTCTGAAGGACCTTGAAGGCCATTTTCTGGTTTCCGAAGTGGCCTCCCTCGTTATGGCAAAATCTTAGTACGCCTATCTTCTCTTCGTCAGGTATGCATCTTCAAAAAAGCCCATCCTTGCAACGCTTGTAAATATAATGATCGTCCCAAAAGAAACTCCTTCATTTACACAAAAATCTCTCTCTTTCTTGCGAAGAAAGATGGTTAGGGATAATTTTACAAGCAAGGAAATTCACAAAATCAGCATACCATGGTTCATTGATATCTTCGATGGCATTTGCGCTTTCATAAGGGAACACCATCTACAAACTCGACTTTATTTGGCTCTCCTTCCACTAGCACGCGGGACAGGTGATCAGCAACTACATTTTCGCTCCCTTTTCTGTCCTTAATTTCGACGACGAATTCTTGCAAGAGAAGAATCCAACGAATCAATTTGGGCTTGCTTTGCATTTTGGCGAATAAATGATGAAGTGTTGCATGATCAGTGTGCACGATGACTTTGGAACCGACGATGTAAGAACGGAACTTATCCGATGAGAAGACAACCGCAAATAGCTCTCGTTCTATAGTAGTGTAGTTGCGTTGGGCACTATTCAACATATAGCTGGCATAGTAAACGACCCTCAACATTTTATCTACTCGTTGGCCCAAGACTGCCCCGACTGCCTCGTTTGAAGCATCACACATAATCTTGAAAGGAAGAGACCAATCTGGTGCTACTACAACTGGTGCTTGTGTCAATTTTTCTTTTAAAACGTTAAAAGCACTAAGACACTCACCATCAAATTCAAAAGGCACATCTTTCCCAAGCAATTTAMATAACGGGCRACAAATWTTTGAAAAATCTTTAAYGAAAYGCCTGYAAAAGCCKKSATGTCCCAAAAAGCTCCTAACTCCTTTGACATCCTTAGGGGGTGGAAGAGTTTCAATAACGTTGATTTTAGCTTTATCAACTTCCAACCCCTTACTCGACACTATATGTCCCAACACAATCCCGCTTTTCACCATTAAATTTGACTTCTCCCAAATCAAAGTTAAATATGGCTCGACACAATGCTCAAGTACTTTAGTTAAGTTTTTCAAACAATGAGAGAAAGAAGAGCCAAATACCGAGAAGTCATCCATAAAGACTTTGAGAAAGTCATCGATGAATTCGGTGAAGATGGAGATCATGCATCTCTGAAGGTCGCTGGGGCATTGCACAAGCCAAAAGGCATTCTTCGGTAAGCAAATGTGCCAAAGGGGCACGTGAATGTGGTCTTTTTCTGATCCTCCGGAGCTATTGCAATTTGGTAGTAGCCGGAAAGTCCGTCTAGAAAGAAATAGTATTCATGCCCTGCTAGCTTGTCGAGTAACTGGTCCATGAATGGGAGTGGGAAGTGGTCTTTCCTCGTTGCCGCGTTGAGCTTGCGATAGTCAATGCACATACGCCACCCAGTGGTTAAGCATGTTGGGACGATTTCTCCCTTTTCATTTTCCATGATCGTGATGCCCCCTTTCTTTGGGACAATGTGCACGGGACTCACCCACTCGCTGTCGAATATGGGATATATAATCCCTTCTTCGATTAGCTTAAAGATCTCCTTCCTGACGACTTCTTTGAGTGTGGGGTTCAAACGTCTTTGTCCTTCTCGTAACGGTTTTACTCCTTCCTCTAGGTCAATTCGGTGCATGCACGTGACCGGACTTATCCCTTTTATGTCACCGATACTCCACCCTATCGCTTACTTGTATTTCTTGAGAACCTCGATCAGTTCTCTTTCTTCATGTTCATCCAATTCCGCAAAAATGATACGGGGTTTCCTCTCGTTGGATTCGAGAAACACGTATTTGAGGTGGCTCGGAAGCGGTTTCAGCTCCATCTTGGGCTCCAAAGATGGTACAATGGGCGACTCGATCATGGGCTCTTCATTAACTTCGAAAAGAGTGACCACCCCCTCCCTGTTGAAATCAAATTCGTCGTCCTCGACGTCAAAGTCTTCTATTGGTATAACGCCAAACAATTCGCTCACGCATTGGTCCACCGAATCAAGGTAAGAACAATCGGGACCAATCATGGGTGATGGAATGTTTTGGATGTCTTTTAGTGAGAACGTCACGGATTCCCCAAATACGGAAAGTGTCATCTTCCCTTGTCCCACATCGATTAAAGTGTGCGATGTTTCCATGGAGGGTCTGCCCAATAGAATGGTGTGCTCCTTTCTTGCCGCATCTACTTCTCCAACATCCAGTATTACAAAGTCCACGGGTACTACCAATGATCCAACCTCCACTAGAACATCCTCGACCACTCCTAAGGGGTATCGTAATGAACGATCTGCCAATTAAAGCAGTAAGCTCGTTGGCTTCATTCTCCCAAGGTTGAATTTCTTGTACAAGGCGTAGGGCATCAAATTGATCCCCGCTCCCAAGTCGAGCATCCCGCGAGCTTTTTGTCCATCCCCAAGGGTTATCGTAATGCAGAAGCTCCCTGGGTCTCTTGCCTTCGGTGGCAGTGGTTGATGGAATACCATGCTCACTTCCTTGAACAATATAACTCATTTATTCCCTTCCATCCTCCATTATTTTGTTGCAAGTTATTTGAAAAAATTGACGTAGGCCGGCATTGCCTTGATCAGGTCGAAAAGTGGGAGGTGCACGTTCATGTATTTCAGCATATTATAAAGTTCCATGAACTTTTTTCTTTCCTTTGCTGGTTTGAGGCGATTGGGAGATGGTATGGCATCCCTTATGACTCGTTGATGTCCTTGTTCTTTGTCAGCTCTCTTGTCCGGTCGGTCAGTCTCCTTTGACCAATCGGAAGAGTCCTCCTATCCTCTACTCCGATCGGATTCCGAGATGTTCTGATCGGAAGATGTGCACTGTTCTTTATTTCGATCGCACCCTGGATCATTTCGACCGGAAGGAGTCCACTGTTCTCCAGTCCGATCGGTCAAGTCCTTGGCTGTGCACTTCTAATTCGCTTCGACACGTTTTGGTTGAAAAGCTCCCTTCAATGATCCTGGAACATATGGGTTACGTGACTTGTGAATTTTATCCACTGTTCGTTATTCACTATTTGAACTTGGCTCTCCTTCATCTCGTTCATCCACAACCTGCTCGATTTCGGAGTCTTCTCTCTCAATCTCTCGTACTTCATTATCGACTTTCTTTCCGCCACGTAGCACATGCACAGCCATAGATTGTTCGGGTTGGTTGGGTAGCTTTCCCGGATCACTTGCCGTCTTTGCCATAGAAGCTGAGAGTTGCCCTATCATCATCTCCAACTTCTCCAATTGCTTCCTTGTTCGCTTACATTCCTCGATTGTTCCAAGCGTTTCCTCCCGATTACATAGAGTCTCATGCTCTAGTTGTTGATGCCATAGTCTTAGTTCGTCATCAGGATTGATCTGGAATGGCATTTGCTGCTGTTGCAGCACTTGTGGATATTTTTGTTGTGGAATTTGTTGGTATTGCGGTTGTGGCGCTTATTGGTATGGTTGCTGTGGTGCTTGATATTGTTGTGGAGGGTGTTGAGAGTAGTTGCCTTGCCCCTTATTTTGATAAGAGTTATGACCACTCGATTCTCCTTGGCTCTTATTCGGAAGTGGTCGTGAGTCCGATTGCTTGGAGTTGGGCATGTAATTCGAGCTCTTTGGAACGTAACTCGAACTTGAGTTGTACTGTCTAGTAAATTTCTTCCCATACTTGTTATTGGATTGATAAGTTTGGACGGCATTCACCTCCCCTTCCTCTTCGTCGTCGAACACCACGTTACAAGTGCCCATTTCATGTCCCACTGCTCCACATTTTTCGCACATCTTAGGTGGAGATGTCGAAGGTTCCTCCTCTCCCTTCATTTTGCTCGTTAATAGTGAGACTCGCTTTGTCATCTCTTCGATTTAGATTGTTGGGACTTTGTATTTCCTCGGTCGGAAACTCTTCTATTGTGATTTTTCGCTCATATGTTCGAATAAATCCCAAGCCTCCGTAGCAGTCAATTCTCCAAAATCTCCCGCCTTCACTTCTATTTATTGTTTGTACACCGGAAATAGCCCTTCATGGAAGTAATTATTTACCATCTCGGCGCTATTGTTGTGGTGTGGACATTTTTGTAAGAGCCCTTTATATCTGTCCCATGCATCATAGAATGATTCTCCCTCCATTTGTTCGAAGTTTGTGATCTCTCTTCGCAATTTGGCAGCTGTTTGAGCAAAGTAGAATATACTCACAAATATTTTACACACCATTTCCCAATTAGTCAAAGAATTGGGTTGAAACGATAAAAGCCAATGCTTTGTTTTATCCTTTAATGTTGTTGGAAAGCATTTCATCCTTAATTGATCCTCATGTAATCCGAGATGCGGAATTCTGCCCACCACTAGGTAAAATTCTCGAATGAAATTTAGTGGATCTTCATTGGGCAAGCCGTGAAAGGTAGGAAGTTGGTTTACGCTGCCCGCTTTTAAATCATAGTCTCTTGCCGCGGGGCCCAAGACTATTGCACTACTGTATGAACCAATCGTTCGGAAAAGGAGATCTCCTTGACAACGTTCATTAGGGTATCGGTGCCCTCTTCTTCCTCCGAAGTTAGATTGTGCGCCAAAGTTCCTGTCCTCACCGTACTCCTCGTAATACTCATAATCTCGATCCTCCTCGAAATTCCCACGATCATCATATCCATCGTTACGAAAGTTCTCCATCTGCCAAGCATTGAACGGAGGTCCCTCCCTCCTATTTTTATTGTGGTTCCATTCTCGTTCGAAGTTCTCGTGCCTTTGGTGGTTTTGTTTGTTGTTTTAAGGCTGGGGCCCGCCATGACCACCATTGTTGTGCTCGAATTCTTGATTCCCTCGAGTGTTGTAAGCCCGAGCCTCTTCACGGTTCCGAAATCGTTGAGGAGGTTGTTGGTAAGTAGGGTTCTCTTGCATCATGATTTGATGATCGTCCCTCAGTTGGTGCTCCCCGTTGTTTGCTTGGTTTGGCTCTATTGGTTCTTCGTCATGGAGTAGAGGTGGATTTCTTGGCTCTTCGTCTTCGTTATTATCCATTTGCTCTTGTACATGCACATCGTTAATCGCGAGGAGGGGTTTGGGTGTTTCGTCCTCTCCCTCGTCCTCCAAGGGGTAGATTCTCTGCCATATTGGTTGAACTTGTTTCTGAAAGATTCCCTTCAGTGGAAGGAAATAATTGTCTCGATCTTGACACACGTTTGATGCTATTGATGAATGGGGTCAATTCTCCTCTAAGGCTTCGTCAACCTTGCATCAACAACAAACAATCACCGCATCGAGTGGCAAACCATAAACATTATACAACTGACGACACATAAGCAATAACACAAATAAACATCATTAACATCTTTGCCATTCCTTGGAAACGACGCAAAATTTTGACCCAAACTTTTGTGTTCCTTTCAAAATTAATTACCGATTAACCATCACGCGTCTACTTTTGAAAAGGAGTTTAGTTTGCCCGCAAGAGAATGGGGTCACTTGTAGACTAGTGAGTTAAATCGGGTCGATCTCTCGAGGAATGGGAATCGGATTTAACGATGTTTGTTATATTAAAATCACTATTCTATCTAAACACACGGTCAATTGGGTTTTAGAAATAATTCGAAATCAATTGTTTTGAAAACAAAAACTCTCTTGTCTCGAGGGTGTCAACCTCTCGACAAGTCGTGAGAAAAGCGACAATTGCAAAAAAAAATACGGAATACTACTCATCATAATAGCATTTGCCTCCAATATTTCATGTTCTAGTAATAACAACTAACAATCTAAGGTATTCAACAATCAAGGATTAATTATAATTCTATCACAATACTACTTCCGACATTATCTTCAAATGCGCAACAAGATTCATGATAATTTAAATACTAAAATCTTCACGAAATATAACTAAACCAACCATAGTTCCGTTCTCAATCCAAACACAATGGTTCAACCAAGATCACTAATCAAAAACACAAAGGGTGTGAATCCAATTCACCAAACCTTAACAATCTACTAACAAATCATTATCTAACTATACCATCAACTGTTCATATCCAATATCAAACCAAACCACTTTTAAAAACATAAAATCAAAAGACGAGTTTAGAGATTACTAATCGTTGAACTACTTTCAACGAATGATGACGATGAACGAGTGCACTCCAAGAATCGAGTAGACTCCCGAGCCTTGCCACGAACCAAGAATCCTCGCGTCGAACGTCGAATTCCGTGAAACGCACCTTGATACGGTATCGAACAGTTTTATGCTAGAGGTATGAGAGATGTGTCAAATCTCTCAACCTTTGGGTGTTTTGTGGGTTCTCTAACTTTGTTCCAGCCTCCAAAAGGTCTCCAAGGCTGAATAATCCTCAACCCTAGCCGCTTCTGCTATTTTTAAAACGTTTCATCCGTTTCTTAACTGAAAATTCCAGAAATCTGCATGCGTAACGTACTTGTCCGATCGGACGAAGGTATTGTCCGATTGGACAAAGGCCACTGTCCGCTGCTTCGATCGGTGTGCCAGTTCGTTCGGCCGGTGTGCTCGTCGTCAATTAGTCCGATCGGAGACGTTCACTGTCCGATCGGTGATTGTCCTTATGGGCTACTTTTGAGCGTCACTTCTTCTATCTTTGTGCCTCGGACCCACCGGATGCTCTAGCTGTATGAGAAAAACACAAAATTACTCATATTTGGACTTATTAGCGATCAACAAGTCGGAAAATTAAGTAAGGAGACAAAAGTTGCAAAACAATGCAACTCATCCTAGTCTTAACCCGAAAAAAAGATAATAAAAACACTAAACAAGACTCGATTATGTACATATTCATAACAAAAATGTACGAATCATATACCATAATGAATACGATCATGATACTGGCCAAGGCACACACTTGAAATATGAGATTAAACGGTTGGTATAGGCAGGGAACCTGAAAGAATTTATACATGGGAGATGAGAAAGGATAAGAATCGAGCACTATAGGAAAGAGCAACACTATGTACCTCGACGAGAGAGAGAAGGTGACCTCAACAATGGAAAGGGAGGAAAACAGTCTCAAATTATTAGAGGAGAGATCCAGATGATTATGGAAGGTACCGCGGACCTACAGTCATACCAAGCACAAAAAAACTACATTCTCGCCACAATGCGGATTCCAAAAGAAGCACAAGATATTGGGAAACTAGTGCCAAGCCCAAACATCTACTTCGGGTTGAAGGATGGAGATGGTATTCTAGCACCACACATATATGTCCTGGTAATCGATCCCCGGTAACGGCGCCATTTTTAAGTTGTAGTTTTTGTGGTTTTAGAAAGTTAAAAGGTTCATGGCTTGGTCTTATCGGAAATCGATTCGATTGAAGGATCAAAGTGTTTCAAGCTTTGAAAAATAAGAGGAAAATGAAAATAACGAAATTAAAATAGCTAAACTACACTAGAAATTGAAATAACAAGTTGGTAGGATGCCTCGGTCGTATGCCCATAATAGAAATGCAAAGCATTAAAGGAAATAAGCAAGAAAATGCATTGTTTCACCATGTACTACCATGCATGCACAAGGTACAACCATGCATGAAAACTCAAATAATGAAAATTGGCCAAAATTGAAAGCATCAAGGTAAAGAGCAATGAAGGTTGACGTAAAAGTTTAAATCTTTAAGTACAATAACAAGAAACGAAGAGTAGATCTAGGATTTAAACCAAAACTATGCATGAAAATTAAATTGCAAATAAAGCACAAGAGCAACTTGGAATTTAAACAACTTAAGACCCGATCTACAATCTGGATGTGTCACTCATCTAGAGTCCATAGCCAAATCATAAGTTTCAACATGAATTCAAAGAGCTAAGGCAAAAGGCATAAAATTGAAGAACATGCATGGAAATGAAGAACAAGCTTGAAATTAAAAGGAAAGCTTACTATATTAAAAGACGATGATCCAATAGCTTGAATTACAATCAAAAGTGCTAATCCAAAGGAGTATTTGGATTTTTCTTAGGCTAGCAAACCCAAGGAAATGTTTGAAGATTAAATCTAAAACCTAAGAGAGAGAAAGTAGATCTAAAAATGAAGAGAAAATTAATCCCAAGGCTCATGCAAGAGTTGGGGAATGAGTGGATGCCTTTTTCAAGTCAAGATGTGGGGTTTTTATAGTTATTAGCAGGGGCAAACTCATCAAAACGCGTTGATTCCCGGACTCCAGTCGATCGACTGCTCAGTCGATCGACTGAGGTCCAGTCGATCGACTGCCTTGCCATTTTGCGCAACTCTCTGTTGATCAGTCGATTTTGATGTGCTCAGTCGATTTTCTCAGAATCAGTCGATCGAACGCTCAGTCGATCAACTAAGTCCATTCGATCGACTGCCTTGCCAATTTGTCGAACTCTTTGTTCATCAGTCGATTTTCCAGTCGATTTTCTTGATAACAGTCGATCGACTGTGGGCAGCCTGGGCAGTCGGTCGGGCAGTCGATTGGCCTCGATTTTCCTCGTTTCGGCACGGCTTCCTGAGCTTCAATGCCTTGACTCGCTCCTTAACAACTTTAGAGTCGGTCCAAAACCTTGTGCCACCTACAACATAAGAATTTGAACTCAAAACCCATAAATCGTCATCAAGAAACACATCCATCAAGTTTCAACCCTAAAAACGAGGAAATGACCGAAAACCTAATGATAATGACTCAAAACGACCAAAAATAATGCTAAATCCTTACTATAAATACTACAAAAAACACAACAATTACATGCAAAACAGTATTCTAGCACCACACATAGATGTCCTGGTAATAAACACTACAATTTCTAATTATAATGTGCATAGGATTTTCGTAGATACATGCAGCTCTATAGATATCTTGTTTTACGATTGATATAAGAAGCTACACATATATTTATGTTTGGGAGAGGTCATGACCTCCTTGGTAGGGTTTGCGGGAGGAGTCCTGGAGCCAATAGAAGTGGTAAATTTTCTCGGTTCATTAGGAGAGGATCCTTTTAGGAAAACTAAGATGGTACATTTCTTGGTGGTGAATGCCCCATATTCTTATAATATCATGCTAGGTCAACCATACCTCAGTCAGTTCTAGGTGGTGGTTTCTATTTATTACATTAAAATGAAGTTCCCCGTTGGAGAAGGTGTGGGAGAGGTAAAAGGGGATCAGTACGTATCACGGAGGTCATATGTGGAGAGAATTAGGAGAGCAGAAGACAAGAGAGAGCCTAAAAGGATCAGGATAGTAGAAGAAATACATGAGCAAGCCCAGCCAGAAGAAAACTTAATGTTGGTATAAATAGTGCTAGGTGACAATAGCAAAGTTCTACGGGTAGAAATGACGTTAAGTTCTGAAGTCTTGGTAGAATTCGTAGCCTTTTTGCAAGCTAACTTTGATGTCTTCGCATTGTGGCCCCAAGACTTAGTAGGTATTGATCTGGAAATAGCCGAGCATCACCTGAACATTGACCCCTCAATCAAGCCAATGAGATAGAAGAAGCGAGACTTTGGTCCCAAAAAGGAGGCCAAAATCCAGGCTGCGGTAGATAAGTTGTTAAGGCAGGGGACATCCAGGAGATCTAGTTTCTAGATTGGCTCTCCGATGTCGTGATGGTTCCAAAAATAGAAGAAGACTGGAGGATTTGTATTGATTTTGGAGATCTCAACCGCGCTTGCCCCAAAGATTAATACCCACTACCAAGGATAGATCAGATGGTGGACTCTACTTCAGGATGCGAATTACTTAGCATGATGGATGCATCTCAAGGATATCATCAAATTAGGTTAGCTCAAGAGGATAGGAAGAGGGTTAGTTTCATAACCCCGAGCAGAACATATAGTTACGTAGTTATGCCTTTTGGTCTCAAAAACGCATGAGCCACATATTAGTGATCAGTAGATAAAATGTTCAGATCTCAGCTCGGGCTGAATGTAGAAGTATATGTTGATGATATGCTAATAAAAAGTGTAAAGGCAGTTTCGCACGTAGCTAACCTGAAGGAGAATTTTGCTACCATAAAAAAAAATTTGGATGAAGCTCAACCCTAAGAAGTGTGCCTTCGAAGTAAGAGCTGGTAGGTTCTTGGGACATATGGTACCGAGAGAGGATTTGAGGCTAATTAATAAAAAAGCAAAACTATCAGAGACATGCAAACCCCAAGTAATGTTAAGGACATGCAATTTTTTGCTTGGAAGATAGTCGTTCTGAGCAGGTTCATTTCTCGGTCAGTAGAGAAGAGCTTACCGTTCTTTTGAGCATTACAAAAGACAGCTCGATTCCAGTGGGATGAAGAGTGTAGGTCTCTTTTGATAGGCCAAAGGAATACTTGACCAACATGTCCCTACACACTAAACCCGTGATCGGTGAGCCTTCAGTTTTATATATGTCAATTGGGAACCAAGCTATAAAAGCAGTTCTGCTCAGAGAGGAAGGAAAGTTAAAAAAACCTAGTGTATTCCTGGAGTAAGGTATTACGTGATGCCGAGCTCTGGTATGTGGAGGTGGAAAGAGCTATGCTACCCCTAGTAAACAAAGCTCGTAAACTAATACCGTACTACCTTTTACACAAGATAGTGGTAAGAGCTAATCCACCCCTGAAGGCAATAATAAGCAAACCAGAGGCGTCTGGATGATTGGTAAAGTGGACCATTGAGCTCAGTGAGTTGGACATAGAATTTGAGAGTAGAACGGTTATCAAAGATCAAGCACTGGTGGACTTCATGAAAAAGATGGTAACCCCCCTTAATGAGAAGTGGAATTGGGTTATCTACACAGATGGGTCAGTGGGAAGCCTGGGATATGAGTCCGGAATAGTATTGATAAACCCATAAGGGATCACCACAGCATATGCGGTGCAAATGAACTATCTCTTGTCAAACAATGAAGAAGTGTATGAGGCTCCCCTGAGGGGAATGTAAATGGAGAGGGAACTAGGAGCTGAACGGATAAGTGCACGAGTGGATTCCCAGCTGTGTACAAGCAGGTGCAAGGTGAACTCGATATCCTAGAGAACCACATGAAAGAATATGTAACTAAATTTCATGAGATGACCAATGCTGCCAAATTTGTTGAAGTACTCCAGATCCCTAGAGAAGAGAAGAGTCGAGTAGGTTATTTGGCTAAGATAGCCAGTTCGGTAACAGACTGTTAAGAAAGAGTAATTACGCTATTACTGGTACACAAAGAGTTTGGGGGAAAGGAGTTAAATGTGTTAGATGAGGAAGGGGATTGACTCAGCCCCATAAAATATACTTTGAAAAGGGAGCTTCCTATAGAAAAGAAAGAGGCATCTCGGGTTAGGATCAAGTCGGCACGATTTTATTTGATTAAAGGAGGACTATTCAAGAGAGGTTTTGGATAACCTCTCTTGAGATGTTTAGGGTTGAAAGAAGGTGCTTATGTGCTAAATAAAATACATGAGGGGTGTTGTGAAAACCATATGGGCACCAGAGTATTAGCGAGTAAGACATTATGAGCTAGGTACTTTTAGTTGCAATTGAGAAGAGACGCAGAACCTTGGTCAGGACTTGTGATCGATGCCAAAAACATTCCTCGCTCATGCATTGCCTAGTGAAAAATCTCATGAAAATGAGCTTCCCATGTCCTTTCGCAAAGTGGGGGATAGATTTGGTTGGAGCCTGTCCTATGGACCCACGCCAGAGGAAATTCTTAATAGTGGCAATAGATTACTTCAGTAAATGGGTAGAGGCCAAAACAATAGCTAAAATCATAGAAGATATGGTTATACGGTTCATCTGGAAAAATGTGATGTGTTGATTTTTTATCCCACAGATACTAGTATCTGATAATGGTACATAGTTCTTGGGGTCCAAAATTAATGCCCGATGTGCAAGGATGAAGATAACGCAACACTTTACCGCTGGGTATCATCTTCAGGCGAACGGTAAGGTGGAAGTCACTAACCGCATATTATTTCATGGAATTAAGGCAAGATCAAACAAGTTTGAAGGGAGATGTTTGGAAGATCTCAACTCTGTCCTCTGGACATACCGAGAAAATCCAAATGAAGCCACGGGAGAGACGATGTTCAGTCTGGTATATAGAATAGATGTAGTTATCCCGATAGAAAATGGGGCAGAGATGCACAGATACAAAACTTTAATGAAGAATAGAACAAGTCACTAGGCAAGATTCTCTAGATATGATAAATGAGAAGCGAGAGTTGGCCTTTCTAAAAATGGAACTCATGAGAGGACGGATAAGAGCGACTTATAACAAGGGTGTCGTTAAGCGGCAATTTTAGGTTGGAGACCTTGTACTCAGAAGAACTGACATGGGAAGGCCTGAGGAAAGCTAGAGGCAGCATGGCAAGGCCCATACAGGGTGATCAGAGTTCTGGTAGGAGGACCATACGAGCTAGAGATGATGGATGGCACTCTAGTACCTTGGGCTTGGAGTATAGCAAATCTAAGGGCTTATTATGTCTGAAATCACATCGTAAAAGTTATTTATTTATCAGAAAAGCTCTTTTTTACTCTACAGAATAGGTTAGCACGGGGCAGCCCTAGAAAATGACTTGATCAATAAATAAAGGGTGAATACCCTATAAAGCTAACCTGGTAGGTCAGCACGAGGCAAATGCCCTAGAAAATGATCTGATAGATTAGTGAAGGGTGAATTCCCTACAGAGTTGACCCAATAGGTTACCACAGGGTGAATTCCCTAGAAAATGATCTGATAGATTAATGAAGGGTGAATACCCTACAAAGCTGACCCGATAGGCCAACACGGGGCAAATGCCCTAGGAAATCATCTAATAAGTCAATGAAGGGTGAATACCCTATATAGCTGACCCGATAGGTCACGTGGGGCGAATGCTCTAGAAAATGATCTGATAGATCAATGAAGGCTGAATACCCTACATGATTGACCTAATAGGTATGCACAAGGTGAATGCTTTAGAAAAATGATCTGGTAAATCAATGAAGGGTAGATACCTACAAAGCTGACTTGACTGGTCCGCACGAGGCGAATGCTTCACAAAAATGATCCAATAGACCAAGGGAGAATACGCTACAGAACTGACATGATAGGTCAGCACAGGGTTAATACCTAAGGACAATGATTCGTTGGATCAACAAAAGGTGAACGCCCCACAAAGTATGACCTGAAGGTCAGCACAAGATGCCTTAGAAGGTGATTTGGCCAAGAAATAAGGGGCGAATATCTTGTAAAACTGACAATATGGGTCAACAAAAAAAAAAGAGCAACGGGCGAACATCTTAAAAGAAGCATAATTTCAAGATAAACATAACATTAGATAAAATTATTTACGGCCCCAAAAGCCATCAATGAAAAGGGTACCACACAACTAAAATAGTATTTAAAACAACTCAAGGGTTATTGGAAAAAGCGCTTCTGTTAGTGGCCAACACTCGACGAATGCGCCATAATTCCTATTCTGTCTTATGAATTTTGAAACAGTTAGCAATCAGCATGTTTTGACTCAGATTGGGTGTGGTCCATAGTAGTATAAAAATAATGAGCCTAGCTAAATCATTGTGTTCCTCTTGAAGTTTCCAATTCAACTGATGAGGGTTAAACCATTCATTCTTGTAGTGACGTTTTTGTTCCCTCTTTCTCTCTAAATGTTTGCGCAATTGGTTGATTTCCTCATTGTGGGTCGCATTCTCCTCTCTCAGAAGAAAACTCACATTAAACATAGAGAGATTGTTCTCTTCGAGAAGGTTTATCTCCTTCGGAGAAGCATCGGAAGCCATCATAAAAAAATAAAGTCTAAGTGAGCCATTTATATAGATTTAGAAATAAAGGAATTGTACAAGGGTTTCCTTGCTTCACGTAAACCCTAAAACGGATAAGAATGAAAATTGTTGATGCAGCTAAGAAGAACTTAACATAGCCAAATTAAAAACATTACCAGGTCCATTACAAAAGCAAAATACCCCAAACAAAACCTACAAAATACAAACATATCCTAAAAACCGTAGTCCTGAGTATCCAA
Source organism: Phtheirospermum japonicum (assembly GCA_014905375.1). NCBI lineage: Eukaryota > Viridiplantae > Streptophyta > Magnoliopsida > Lamiales > Orobanchaceae > Phtheirospermum > Phtheirospermum japonicum. Next base: position 214,831 of record BMAC01000145.1, on the reverse strand, counting down.
ATCGTCTCCTCCTTTCCCATTCGCCTTAGATGAAGAATTGCCAGAGACATCCCCTAAGATCTTCTCTCCAAAAATATTGTCCAAGTGTAGCCCATCCTTTAGCTCATCCAGAGCAGTGTATGTGGGTGAAGATGCAGGTCCAGGCAAAACAAGCGACAACTCATACTCCAGGTGAGAAGGTTGGGTTGTGCTCTTAACTTGAAAGAGCTAAAAAAGGTGCTCAGCAAAGGCTTCAATGTTGAGCAGATGTAGACGATCATCCTCTGGATCAAAGACAAGACTAGTTGGCTCAAATGAATCCTCTAAAAGAGATTCACGGCCAAAGGAATCTGAGGGGTTCCGAAAAGAGGACCACTTTCTGTAAGCATCCAAGCCAAAGTGGTAATACACTTGAGCTTCTTTAACAAGAAGCAGCCACAGTTCATGAGAATGAGAGAAAGCTCGCTTATTAATATCATGGGTTATCTGGATGAGCCGAAGCCCCTCCTTGGACTTTGGAAAGTTGGATTGGTGAAACAACACGCCCTCAACTCTAGCTTCTTTAGCTTGCCTCATCATTTCTTCCTTAGTTTTCTTCAAATAATCCTGAAGACCTTTGATGATAGCATCCTTCTCCTTGCATAGCTGCAATAACCTTTTCTCCCTCTCCTTAAGGGTCACTACTTCTAAATCAGGTTAGTATTGAGGAGAGCACCTCTGGCCTAAGGTATAAGCACATATGTCTTGACACCAGCTTGGATTAAGAGCACAGGTTTAAAAAAAAGTAAAAAAAAAGAAGAAAAGAGAGAGGAGGGGAAAGAAGGGAAAAGGAAATAAATTACGGACCCTCACCTTATCCTGATATAATGACTCAATGAGCTCAGCGTCAGTTTCCTTTTTGACGGGACAATCAGGAGAAGAGCAAAGCCCTTGGATGAATTAAACAACAACGGCCCTTGAGGACTCTATGTGAATAGTCAAGTATGTCGTAGGCCTAGCATGAGCTTCTGGCATAGGTTTATCACTAGCAGATGAGGTTTTGTTCTTACGCTCCACGGCTAGATATTCCTTCATCATAGTGTCTAAAACAAAAATAGTTATGTCAAAATAATAATAATAATAACAACAACAACAACAACAACAGCAGCAGCAACAACAACAACAACAATGTAAGAGGACTGAATAATAGTCGTATGTGTACGAATCTCGATAGGAAGAAAATCATTTTCCTCATCGAAATTGAAAAAATTCAAAGTAGTGGGATAAAGGATGCGAGATAAATTAAAAGGTTTATTATTTAAAGAATTGACGATCCTCTTTAGAGAAGAAGACCACTCCCTTTTGTTCAAGGAGAATTGATCAGGTTAGGTATAGAGTCACTAGGAAAACCCCAATTATTGGAGCAACTGGAAAAGAAATATTTCTTCCTCCAAGCCTTGTTGGAAGAGGGAAATTCGATGAGAAATTTCACACCGGACCTAGCTGGTAGGTAGAAAAGACTGGAAGATGAACTTTTAGCTTGGTAAAGCAAATGGAAAAGCTGGGCTGAGGGAGGTAACCTTGAGTGTCGAGCTGCATGCAAGATTTAGGAACAATTTGGTGCAGGAGGATATGGTAAGTCCTAGACACATCTAGGATGAAATGATGATGAGGGAGGCGTAATATACCATGGAATTGGTCGAAAAAGAAGGTCAAGAACATAAGAGGAGGTTGGGAAGCCCTATCACAAGAACTAGAGTTTTTCAAATTAAAACCTTTTAGGATCTGGAAATCCCTTTTCAATTCCTCCAAGGACCTACAACTAAGGGTAGACATGACAACATCGAAATCATCGCCTTGACTGGTGGAATTTTGTTCTTATAAGGATAAGCATGGTAACATCTCCGATTGTGTGCCTGGTTGAAAAAAAAAGAAGAAGATGACATTATCAAGAAAGAAGGGGGAAACACTTGGTTCTACGGAGAAAGAAAACTTAGCCGAATGGGAAATGGAAAAGTAGTATTGAATTGTAAAGGAGGGGAGATATAATTGACTTCCTAGGAAAGCGGGAAAGTAAATTGAAAAGATGGTTGTCATAATAGCCTGTTGTGGTATGGACTATGAAGAGGCACAATTGGGGTGGGGGGGAGGGGATTATTCATGTGGTCTAAGAAAAGCTTATACAACACTGAGTTGAAGCAAGCACAAAAGAGACTAGGACATCGCAAAAATGCCAACTCTCATTAGAAGTTCTGGATTTTAGAAGCTGGCCGAGCCAGGCTCTTTAAAAAGAAGAAATGGAGGGTCTCGATTACCGCAGCCATCAGAACTAAGTTTTTTGGGAATCAGCTGAGTAAAGAATGTATATTTTTTGTTACCATCAATAGGAGGAAAAGCTGAATGAAGAGGAAAAAGCACTAAGATAAGGTTAGGAAAAAGCGGATTGCTCCAAATGGTTAATACAAAGGTGAGGCTCAGTACTTTTCGGTCTGAATTAAGAGGATACTAATTCTCCAATAGAAGAAGTGATAAATCCGGTTCAGGTGTACCTAGGCATACCTGTTCTAGTAGAGCTAAACACTCTAAATTATCTGAATCAGCATAACGGTCCGAGATTCGCGAAAAACTCTTTGAGATCCCAAAAATCCACATATAACCCATAGTATAAGTATCAGCAGGGAGGTAGGGATATATCTATTATATTTTTGACTGCTAATTCTTCCTGAGTTCCATGACCTGAAACTAACTTATGCTTCGAAGAGGGTTTCACCGGAATACTTCCGATGGTCCCTTCCTAACATGTGCAGGTCAACCAAGCTCATGTAGTGGTGGATAGCAACACATTGCTGTCGATGTTTTAGGGTGGACCACCAGGGCAAGCATATATATATATATGTCTATTTTAAACCTTATGGAAAAAAGAGTGATTAAACATCCGATACAAGTACTTCCTCTTATTTCCATCATGACATCTCAAATGTGCTTCACAAAGAGTTTACCCACATTGACTCGCACACCTTGGGTAGCTTCATAAAGAACACCCAACACACAAAAACCCTCTTTATAATGAGAAGTAAGCATGATGTGTTGATTGCTCAGATATATGTTGATGATATTTCTACTAGTAATAAAATGCTTAAAGAATTTATGAATATCATGTCCACTACTCTTGAGATGAGTATGTAGGGCGAAATGTCCTTTTTTATGGGATTGCAGGTTCAGAAACTAGCTGATAATATTTTTGAGTCACATGCTAATTATGCTCGAAACCTAGTTAAAATTTTCGAACTAGAAAATGCTACACATAAAAATGTCAATGGGGTCAAATTAGGAATTATCTGGGGATGGTGTTGTTGACGGTATTGATCACACTTTGCATAGGAGTATGATATGAGGTCTATTTCACTTAACTTCTGGTCGCCCATATATCATGTATATTGTTTGTTTATGTGCTTGTTATAAGGCTAATCAAGAAATCACTCATTTAAAATATTTTAAAAGTATTATTAAATATGTTCTTGGTAAGTGTGATTTCGTAATCTGGTACACTATGGATAGAAACATAACTCTTGTATGGTATACTGCTTTAGAATGGCTTGGGTATGTGAATGATAGAAAGAGTACTATTAAGGGATGTTTCTTTCTATGAAATAATCTTGTGTCTTGGTATAACAAAATAACAAAATTGTGTGTCATTGTTTGTGGCTTAAGATAAGTACCTTGTTGTAGGTAGTGCTTGTCCTCAATTATTATGGATAAATCAAATGTTGAGGACTATGGTCTTCATAATGATATCTTAACTGTTCTTTGTGATAATTCAAGTGTGATTTATATCTCAAGAGATTGGGTTCAACATTCTCGCACAAAACACATAGATATTAGACAACATTTAATTTGAGACTTGGTTAAGAGAAATCTTATTTGTGTTGAGCACATTGGAAGAGAAAATCAGCTTACCAACATATTCACCCAAATACTAGACTTGGAGGGATTTTCTAGGCTAAGGAAATCTCTCGAATTATGTGTGAGTTGTAAATATGTAATTGGAAATGTTGAAGTACCATTAGACACATCTGCTTCACCATACTTCGTATAACATGCATTATTTATTTTTTTCATAACACATATCAGGATTTCAATTGTTGTAATCTGTTTTTCCAAAATTTTGTATCAAAAGGGTTTGATTTCTTAAAAATAAAATTCTGGGCTGTCATTTGTAGATAGATGTGTTCCTCCCAGTTGTGCAAAAATAAAAAACTTGTGAGTTGTTGGATGTCCAAATCCATATTTTCTCAAATGTGTAAAATGTTAAAATCAAATTAAATGATCATTGTGATCTTATGAGCTGCTTGCTGCAAAAGTGGAGGTCCCATTACTCCTGGACACTAAGTTCTCTGAATTCTTAATGTTAAATCATTAATCAAGGTTAATAATTTACAATAATCTTGCGGTTAAATATTGTCAGTATAGTTTGGTGAATATTGTCAGTATAGTTTGAATGTATATGTAGAATGTGCTTTCTACACAGTTCTCTTTCTCTTGTTTATTTCCTGGTTTGGTTTGGGATTACTTATCTTATGGTATTCTACACGATGTGTTTGTTTTGGAAATATTGAGATATTCCTAGCAATTATTTTTTCAATAATCTTGTGGTTAATACTCTCATTATGTTTGATGATTTATTTCCGACCATAGTTAGTAGCTTTCTTACCTTAGTTAAAATACTTTTAGTTTTTACTTTCCTGTTTCTATTTAGGATAGTTTTTAAATAGGTTAGGGTGCGATTGGATATCCTTTCGTTCATTTTCATTTCGTTTCATTAGAAAATAGTGAAAATAAACTTTTTCAGGGAGATAAAAGAAATTGTGAGATAATGATTGGATATAATTTGTGTTTTTGAGTAAGTGATTGGATATAAAATTATTTGGGTAAATAAATTTTCAAATGGGATCCACAAAAATTTTTGTGTGGTGGAAATTAATGATGGTGAAAAGATGAGAGAGAGRAAATAAAATAAAGTTTTTGTTTGTGTGGTGGAAATTAATGATGGTGAAAAGATGAGAGAGAGRAAATAAAATAAAGTTTTTGTGTGGTTGAAAATTAATGGTAGTTGAGAGATAAGAGAGATGATGGAAATAAATGAGAGGGAAATGATGAAAATCTTTTTTGAGCAAAAAAGTGAACTATATTTTTTGAGTTATAAACAATCATTTGTTTACCATTTTTTTCTTTTTGTAGTTGAGGAAAACCAAAATTTTTTGGTTTCCAATCTCGATTGTGTTTGAAAGGGAAGGCCCAAGGCTGGGCTGAGTAAGGAGGCCCAATGAATTCAAAACAAAAGGCCCTTGGGAGTGGGCCGCGGTATTGCAAAGAGAAGGGAGAAAAGGATGGTTTGTCCGATCGTGGGACAACCTAGGAGAAGGCGCAGGGTACGTCGCTGTCAAATCTGCAGAGGAAAAAGACGGGGCGTTGACCGCAGAGAAAATCCCAGGCATGACGTCGGGAGGACAAGGCAGCGCGGCGGCGGTCGGAAAAACAGAGACGGCCATCGAGGATTGCGAGGGCTGGGGGACAGATCTGTTGAGAGGCGGTCTGGGCCGGGTGTTAAGGGTCGGATTCTGAGAGGTAACCAAAGGTTGGACATGGGAGAATCCCGGTGGAGCAGGAGAAGGCATGGTGGCCTGTATAGACGTCGGCGCGAGAGAATGCGCTCTCTCAACAAAATTCGGCCAACCCCCCTCCTTTGCCCCTAGCCCGTACGTCTCCTTTGGCAGCCCATCCACTCGTTTCACCCCAGACCCAAGGGACTCCCCCTACGGCCCACCACTTACATGGTTGGGATAGCCCGCCCCTTGGGTGCATCTCGGGCCCAGCCGCCAAGCCCATTCCCATTCCTGTTCAACCACCTCCGATCAAAAAAGGAGACTACTTTTCGGTCACGATCGACGAATCTCGATATCAAAATCGCATCTCCAAGCTACGGGACTCTCTCATTGGCCGTCTTCTTTAATCCAAAGGTTCGAAGCCCATTCGCTTGTAGATTTCAAAGCCGCCCTGACAACTACTGCTTCGTGGAGTTTTGTTACGCTGGGAAAAGGATATTTTAGCATTTCGTTCTCCTCGGCCAACAATAGAGCACGTGTGTTTGCCAAATCTGCTTGGGAATTCGGCTCGAGTTCTATTCGGCTTTTCCCCTGGACCCCTTCAGCCCATATAAGGTCCCCACGGCCTCCTCCTAGGTTTGGATCCGTATCTATGAACTCCCTATTGAATACTGGGATCACAATTTTATTCTTAATATCGCTAGAGTTGTTGGCACTCCCTTACAAATTGATGAGCGCTCGGTAGGGCATTTTGTTCGTGTCTTGGTCGAGATTAATTTAGAGCATACCCTGCAGGAGACGGTTATAATTGAACGCAATGGTTACTGCGGGTACATCTCTATTGGGTATGAGAACCTGTTGGATTTCTGCTCCTTTTGAAAATCGGTTGGACACCTGGTTGGTTCGTGCTTTGCTCGTAAATCTAGTGTCGTTCAGAATGTTGCTCGAGACGATTGGCAGACGTTTAACGCCAGACGTTCTCGTCGACGTTCTGATTCTCGTGAGTATCAGGTCCATAACCGTACGGATTCCCGCCCAACTCCTTCTAATTCTCTGGCAACGTCTAACACCTTTCAAGTGTTACAAGATGAAGCCTACTCAGGTCCCTCGGCACCTCCTACCTCGGAGCCTATCTCGAGATCCGAGCCGTTATCTCCCGCCCCCATGAACACGGTTCCTAAAGCCATTGATACTCTTGCTACTCTGTCCGGTTTGAAAGGGCAAGATTACCGTACAGCTTCTGAGCCTCCTAACAGTGGCTCATCCAATGGTGAGCAACTAACGGTGTAGCTTTGCAGGGAGAACCAATTGGCCATTTGCAGATCAACTGAGACAGTTTGTGACACCTCTCGACAGCTTGCGCTTTATGTGGAACCTGCTTCTTCGAGCAAGAGTTATGTTGATCAGATGAACATGTGTTCTTCGGATAAAGTCGCTCCTTCGGTGCAACATACTCCAACTGTCTGTCTTGCACGTGAAGAAAGCTTTATAGTGGATGAGTCGGATATTGGCAGCCAACATCGCACCCCTCTCTTTCGTAAACCTACCACTAATCAAGAATTAATTGATATTATTAAAAAATTGCAACATGAGTCTTCTACTCCTTTCATTGTTGATGATACAAAATCCTCTCCTGCCCTTCACCTTATGAATATCGCTTCTAAGCAAACTTGGGGGGATCTTGATGATGATGAAGACTCTACTCCTATACGCAGATCCTCTAAGAGTTCTCTTAAGCGGGGATTTCTTGTGAAGCGTTAGTATCTTTGTTTTTGTTTTCTTTTATTCATTGTTTTGTTATGTATTCGAACTCTTTTCTCCTTTTTTTAATAATAACGCCGCAACTTAATTAAAAAAAATCTCGATTGTGTTTGATTCTCGGCTGTTGTTTGCCTTTTAGGTTTATTTTGAGTTATAATGACATATATAAGTAGAGTATTTCCAAGTTCTATGTTGATTGTAGTTTTATAATGTACAACAATTTTTTATTTATTGACTAGAGACTAATTTCTATTTGATTTATGAAAGCATGTCATAGCTGGCAGTACGTAATGTAGTTAATGGTTGAAGAAATTAGTTGTTGTTGAATTTTGTTGATCTTTACATGTTTTAATTTTAGATCCTTTGTTCGAACAAAATAAATTATAATAGGGATTCACAACTATGAAGATGTAGACTTCATTTATAGAGGGGTTAAATCAGCTGCAACTATTGACAAAGAACCTCAGAGAATGAAAAGATATTCTTCTGCCCGAGATAGGCTTTGATCTATGGCTACTACCATTGGGATATGAGTTTTCAAACAATATAGTCTAATAGTTTTATTTGCTGTCGATTTTGTAATTATTTGTACCTATATAAAATATTGATGTGCCTCTCGTTTATATAATTAAGAAATGGCACTACACATTTGGAATACAAATTTCAAACATTGATTGGTGGTTGAATTATAAGTTGATTTAAATTTTAAATTTTGTTGAGAAAGTTATTCTTGGTAATTTTTCCTTATTTTCCTTGTTTAGTTATTTATGTTTCTTGGGCTCGAGATAAATTAGGACTCTAGATTTGTTTTCTAAATTGTGTTTAGGATTTTATTTAGTTTCCTAGATTATGTAGGACTTGTTTTACTTGCTTACCAAAAATAGGAGTCTTGTTTATTTAAGACAAGAAGAGGGACGACTTTTGAGAAGAGAGACAAGGGTTTTACAACGAGAAGGAAGATGCAGCAAGGAGACACAATCAAGAAGAACACAAGAACGTAGAAGACTTGTGGCAACAATTCAAAACACGGACATCTTCGAAGTTGCGTATCCAACAAAGAATATTATCACAATCGTCAATGATACTAGTGTTTTTCATATATTACTTTATAATTTTGTATTTGATCTTAAATAGATTAAAGTAATATATTTTTCAGGTTTGTATACCCAGTTCGTAAGCATGTTTGCTTACGAACAAAATTTAAATTGCTATGTTCAAATTATTTTGATTATTCTACTGCTTTTATTCATATAAACTGTTTGATGTTAGTTTGGGTTTTTTAACACTAGGCTTAACACCTGTTTACTGGTACTTACTTATAACATCCATAGACCTACGAATTTACAATTGGCATCTAGAGTAGGTTACTTGACGTACTAAGTATACTGATCCTTATTCTGTAGGGTGCTATGGATGCTCAAGAAAATCCGCGACCTCCGATCCTTACTTGCGAGAACTATTCTCTCTGGAAACAAAAGATGAGGTGGCACATCAAGAATATTGATGAACGTGCGTGGAGAACCATACTGGTTGGATGGGAAAAACCACGCATTAATGATGCTGATGGTGATACTTTCATCAAAAAGTAAGAAGAGTGGACGGCTGACGAACTGGCTCTGTCAAATTGGAACTACAAGACCATCAACACTCTTTGTGTCTATGTCGAAGCAAGCTACAATAAGGTGATCAAAAAGTGCGAGTCGACAAAAGATGCATGGGATGCGTTACAGAGGGTGTGTAAAGGAACTCAAAGTGTCAAGAAATCAAGATTGAGGATGTTGTCTGCTACTTTTGAGTCCATGAGGATGGACGAGAAAGAACCCATCATGGACTATGCCATGAGACTCTGTTATATTGCAAACGAGTGTGGAGAACTTGGTGAAGCTATGACTAACTCACGTATGGTGGGAAAGTTGCTAAGATCCACTTCGAAGAAGTTCAGCATCAAAGTGGTAGCCATTGAAGAAGCTAAGGACACATACCATCTAGACTTAAATGCTTTAGTAGGCTCGCTCAAGACATTTGAGATGGAACACCTTGGTTCTAACTCAAAAGAGAAAAACGTTGCTCTAACTTCCGATGTTAACTCTGATGATGAAGATATTGATTAGAGAGACCTACTGGAGAAGGTTGATGCTACCACACTTGGAGAAGAAGAAGTGCCTCTTGTATCTCAACGGTTTAACAAGTATTTGAAGAGGAAGAACAATATTGGATGATCTTATTCTAAAAACAATCCAGAGACGTTAACACCAAAATTATTAGGTATTTTAATTGTATTTTCCATGCTCTTTAATTACTTGCAATTTTACCTTGATGTTGGGCTAGATCTAGGGTGTTTAGGGCCTAGATGATTGAGAATCATCAATTGATATTGGGATTGACAACCCTCACTACAAGAAATCTGCTGTTTAGTGACGATTTTTTTTCCACGCATAAAAATTCGTCATAGTATGTTAAACAACAGTGACGTTTTTTTAATTTGTCATAGAATAACACCCTTCTATGACAACATTTATTGTTGTCATAGATGTTCACCGATTTCATCACGAATACTTATATTTGATGACGTTTAAATGTATTTTGTCACAATTTTGAAGTGACAAAAAATGGATCGAAAAACCCATTTTATGACAAACATATAATAAAATGTGACGAGAATTGGGTGTCACGATAAATTTCTAGTTGTGACAGAATTAATTTTGTCACTAATATTCCCTTGAATAATGGTGATGATATTTGGTGTCACAACAAGTTTCTTTTCACGACAACGCTGCAATTTGTCATCGGTTTTAGAAGAATGGCGACAACATTATTTTGACATGAAGGAGTTCTATTTTGACGTCAAATATGAATTTGTCATAGTAGTTTTATTTTTGTTACAAATTCAGATCAGAATTAGGAGACTCTTCCGATAACAATTGTTAATAATTAGATGATATTTGGTATCACTGCATAATTGTGTTATTGAAAGCATCATATTTCTCATTAATTTTTATGAATGTAATAGTAATTAAATTTAATTAATATATATTGTATAATATTTGAAGTACTCAATAATATAAAAATAAAAATAAAAATCTAACGTTAAAGAAATATATTAATTAAAATAAGTTGTAGAATGAAAACCGCATATATGATAATTGGACAGTTTTTTAATTTTAATTATCAAGACTAGCCATGTAAAGAAAAAGTTTTAAAAATAATTGTAAGTATATAAATATCCGAACTACAATCCTTGCTACAATATGCACTATTTGCAAAATAATAATGCAACAGTACACGTAGTTAAAGCCACATAATCATGCAACAGTGCACGGTTTTTAATTTGGCATGATCACAAATCATCTTCTTATCAACATTGGCCATATACCTCTTTTGTATTATTTCAATTTTGCCAGAAACTATAATCATACAACAATACACGTAATTAAAGCCACATAATCATGCAACAGTACACGGTTTTCAATTTGGCATGTTCACAAACCATCTTCCTAGCAACACTGGCCATATACCTCTTCTGTATTATTTCAATTTGGTCAGAAACATATGATAATGGTCCAGTACCTATGTCATTGTGCCAAATCAAAGGTTTGACATTTCTAGATCTCTCCAAGAACCATGTTATTCTGCGTCTATTACCTACTCATAACTGGAGAACATATATGCATAAGAACACAAGCTATTGATAACAGCCCATCATTCCCTTTCATTAAATTGAAAATGTCAAAAGAAAATATAAAAGCCATGAATGTAATTGTCTCGTTCAAAAGCCAATAGTTTCTAAGCATATAACACTACTATTTAACTAGATAGATTCCTGAAAGTATTTGTTCCCTGCACGAGACAAAAATCCATCCGTTAACACTAAATCGTTTATTCTTCATGGTAAGAGACAAATCCCTCGAGCGACACTAAACTCCGAAGAGAGAAACGAGATTTACCCAACACAATCCTCCGCAAGTCCAAGGGAGAAACATTCAGATCAAATTCGACCTAATAAATAATCATAAGACCTCGCAACATGATAAATTTCAGCCAATACGTCTTCATCCACATAACATATTTCTTCAGAAATTGCAAATAACGTCAAGATTAGAAAACAAAGCAGAGATACATTTCACATACAAAAATTTGATTCGAAAACAAACACATACAAAAAATGAAGAACATGCTAAACAAGTGAGATTAAGAAAAAAAATGAAGAACAGGCCAAACACATAGTAATCTTTTGTACCAAAATAATCACGTGAGATTAAGAAAAAAAATATAAATTTATACATCACCAATCTTCTCGATTATCATAATCACTATCTGTGTCTGTCTCTTTATCAGAGTCGTCGTTTTTTTGAGATTCTTCATCGCTGGTGCAATAGTCAAGTAACGTGTCATCTAACTCATCAACATCATCTAAGTTTGGTACCTCAACAACTTCAGATGACCTTGCAGTAATCGGCCCGTCAATGACCTCCACATCCACGTCATCCCTGTTTAATGAATGTATTTCACTGAGATTAACTTCAAGTGGATTGTTTGTATCATTCTCCTGATATACAACATTTTCCATAGACAAAACATCATCGACATCCATTTCTTCATCGTGCATCTCCGTAACATCATAAACATGCCTATGCTGGAATGGTATCACGACACGCCAATCATGTCCTAATTTAGGATCATTAATGTAGAAAACTTGCTTTGCTTGGTCAGATAATATGTAAGAGTCATCCTCGTACCATTTTCCAGCAACTCGGACACTTACGATATTTCCGTCTTTTTGTATCCTTGTTCCTTTTTTTCTTCCAAGATCAAACCAATCACATTTGAATAAAACAACCTGCCTGTCTTTGACATAATCTAGCTGAATAATATCCTTTAAAACACCATAAAAATCAATGTTGTCATCTCCATGGTTACCCTCCACTACAACCCCACAGTTTTGAGTTTTCCGACGGCTATCGCGTTGTTCAGTTAAAAATCTTACCCCATTAACGATGCAACCAGAGAACTTTCTTACACACTTCTGAGGTGCACATGCGAGTGGATATAAAGATTCATTTACCTGTGATGGATCCTCTCTATATAACTTAGTCATCTGTAAAACAAGAATAACAAAAATTAACCCATAAGCTTATAAAATAATTTGTATTTACTTTAAGTGTAACATTACTTGTTTTTTGAATCATGCTGGAAATTTCTCTTTATGTTCCTGGACTAAATTCGCACAATTTCCCAACAAAAGCTCTTCCTTGTGCTTCCTACAATCAAGATAAAAAGGTAATTTATATATATTAAATAATTAAAATTAATTAGAATGTGTAAAAAAAATTTATACAATACTTACTCCAAAAATGGTGCAACCTCTTCGCAATTTTGGAAGACAAACCACTGTAGAGAATTGAACTCTTCCTCAGATAAATCTACAAGTTTTGGTGCTCCGAAATGACGGTATTTTTGTGAGAATATTGATAGACTATCATCAATTCTTTATCACTATTCCGCTCATCTCGGTTAAATCTAGTTTCAATTCCCTATAAGTACATCGAGAAAAATGTTAAACACTCTTTTACGATGTATGCTTCGACCACTGATCCTTCGGGATGAGCTTTATTGCGCACACTCTGCTTCAAGCCACATAGAAATCTATCGGGGAAAAAAGAGTCAGCATGATGAAAAATATAAAGTTTGATTCAATTAAAAAATTTTAATAACCAATGAAAAATATATATAATAATCGGCATGGTATAAATATAAGTTAAGATGCTATTAAAAGTTCGTAATTTAATATTATTACCGTTCAATGGGATACATCCACCTGAATTGAACTGGGCCACCAAGAAATGCCTCATCTGGTAAATGAATAGGCAAATGAATCATGACGTCGAAGAAAGCTGGAGGATATATTTTTTCAAGTTTACACAAAATCAAGCAAATATCTTCTCTCATTTTCTCCAATTCACTTCTTTTCAACTTCTTGCAGCACAGGTGTTGAAAAAAAATGACCTAACTCGGTCAGTACCTCACGCACTTCCTTATTTAAGGATCCACGAATCCCGACAGGAAGTATTCGTTGTAAAAGTACATGACAGTCATGACTTTTCAGCCCAGATAACTTGTGGTCTCTTGAACTAACACAACGAGAGATATTGGAAACATACCCATCCGAAAATTTAACAGACTTTATAAACTCACACAAGTCTTGTCTCTCTTTCTTTGACATAACATAAAAAGCAGCTGGCATCACACATGTTCCATTAGTTCGCCTAACTAAGTGCAACTCCTCATGAATTTGCATGTCCTCTAAATCTAGCCTCTCCTTCATCGTATCTTTTGTTTTTCCATCTACACTCATCAAGGTTCCTAATATACTCTCACATATATTTTTTTCGATATGCATTACATCTAAATTATTTCGTAATTTCAACTTACTCCAATAGGGCAAATCGAAAAAAAATGCTACGCTTGGCCCAATTTAACTCCTCGGGCTCCCGCTTCCTTTTCTTGTTGTTTCCATGCTTCCCCGGTATTAGATTTTGCAGTCTCTCCTGCTGCACTAACACATCCTCCCTGGTTAAACCTCTAGGCCCTTCACCATCTTCGTTTTTACCATTAAACCTCTTACTTTTCCTCCACGCATGATATTTAGGTAATTCACGACGATCTCCCATGTAAGCTATCTTGCTACGTAGTCGCACGGAATAGGTTTGGTCATTACAAACTGGACAGGCCATGTACCCTTTAGTACTCCACCCAGATAGGTCGCCATATGCCGAAAAGTCATTTATTTTCCACAAAATCAAAGCACGCAATTAAAAAGTTTTTTTTTTGAAGAAACGTCAAAGGTCTCTGCCCCCTCAACGAACAATTCTTTCAACTCTTCGATTAATGGCTGCAAGTAAACATCAATATCTTTCCCAGGTGAATTCTTGCCCGGAATCAGCAAAGACAAGAAAAGGAACGGATCTTTCATGCAATCCCAAGGGAGGAGATTCAATGGGGCTAGAATGACTGGCCACATGCTGTACGTGGTGCTCATGTTTCCAAATGGATTAAAACCATCTGCGGCTAAAGCTAGTCTAACATTTCTAGGATCGTTTGCAAACCAGGGATACTCTTTATCGAAGTGTTTCCATGCTGCAGAATCTGCCGGATGCCTCATATATTCATCATCGACTCGTTTTTCTATGAGCCACACCATCTTTTTTTATGTTTTATGGGACATGAAAAGGCGTTGGAGCCTTGGTTTCAATGTAAAATATCTTAAAATCTTGTGCGGTAACCTCTTCCCCACACCATCGTTGAGTTTCCATCGAGAAGTCTGACAAACAGGGCACGCCTCCAATTTTTCATTCTCTTTCCAAAATAAAGCACAGTCATATTTACATGCGTGAATGCATTCATATCCCAATCCCAGCTTGCGCAAAAATTTTTTTGCTTTATAATACGTACTTGGAAGTGTCTCACCATCCGAAAAAGAGGATTTCATCAAGCGTAAAAGCATATCGACGGTTTTATTACTCAACTTATTATACACTTCAAGTGGATCAATTGTATAATAAAAGATGTCTTCGAAATTTTCTTACATCCAGGGTATAGTTCCATCTTGGCACCATTCATCAGCTCCTCGAGATATGTCGGAACACCACCAACATTGTCTTCTCGATCGTATTGCTTGTCGAGGTCTTGAAACATGTCATCTACACCATCGTCTTCATCGTCTGTCCCATATTTATCCAAAGGCTCGTCGTCAATTTCAACATCCTCATTAGTATGTGTACTCCCTCGATAACTTGCATTTGATTCACCATGATAAAACCATGTGATGTAACCTAGATCCATCCCCCGAAGCATAATATGATCTTTCACTGTTTGTTGGTCTTCAAATATTAAGTTCAAACAGCACACACATGGGCATCGAACATTGCACTCCTTACCCATATGTGATTCAACAAACTGTATAAACTTATTAACTCCATCCACATAAGCAGACGTATATCTGGCAGCATGCATCCAACTCTTGTCCATTTTCAGCTACAGGATTTTACAATGATAGTTCCTATAACATAAAACAATAAAAGAGTCATTGATCCATTACAATGCATCCCAAAAGTCGAAAATAATACACGGCATGAACAATATCATTAAGCATACATAAATAATTAAAATATCAACCTACCCGGACAATCACACCCATTATTATCGGGGTGGGGGGTGGGGTGGGGGGGAAATTAAAAAAATGGATATTGTTCTAAAGGAATCAAACTACAAGTTTTCTTTTTGACTAACTTCAGAAAATTCTCATAAGGAATGAATTTTGATGAATAAAATATTTTCAGACACAATGATGTTATAAAATCAGGAGAATAAGTAGAGGAACAATTTTAGTATTTTATTATGAAGAATATAGCCAATTTTATATATTTACTAATGCATTCCTGATTTTGGGTTACAGCAAATTATTACTTCTGTTGTTTCAGCTCATAAAGAAATTATTGGCCTGGTTTATTTTCGGATATATGCAAACTATACCCCTACATTTACTACTCAAAGAGAAAAAGTGACATCAGTGAGCTTGAAAATCTAATGAAATAGTTCAGCAATGAGATATGTATGGATTCCAACAAAATGGTAATTAATTAGATACTTAAAAAATTGTTGAAACTAAATTCGCGAATTCTACAGCCAAAAATTAAAAAAAAAAATTGCACTAAAGACACCTAGACTATAGTATAGTATAGATTTATATATGTAATTAGTATATCCACCCATTCCTATACATAACAACTTGTCATGAAGACATGTTAAAAATAGCTTTTTTGACCACATATACACAGTTGCCTCAACTATTCCTACATAGTGTCACAAGATAATGACAGTAAAATTTATAATGGAAATATGTATGCAATTGCCTCAGGTGTTACTATATAGGAAAAATTACCAGCAAAGACATGAAGATGATTACATTATATGAGAAACAGAGAAAGACATCATGATTACCCGAGACCACTACCATACACGACAAATCACTCCCAAAAAAAGGTAATAACCTTGTATTTGGACAACTGTCCATTATCGCAATATCAATATGCATACATAAATAATTAAAATTAATACACGTCACGAACAATATCTATAAGCATACATAAATAATTAAAATACCAACCCACCAGGACAATCACACCCATAGCCTACCAGAAGCTTCATTCAAATTTACTGTGGACCGTATGAGTTCAGCCCAAAGCTAAAAACTAGGAGCAAGGCCCATAAAATATACAATCAATCAACTCATTGTTTTCCACAAACTCAAGGCCCAAACGATTAGTTCTATAAAGTAGTAATCTTTGTTAATTATTGCGTTTTGAGATCGTAATGAGATTATGTAAATAAGATTATGAATTAATTAAAGTATGACTTAATTAGTATTTTAATTATCAAAACCCTCATTATTTAAAATAATAACTTTTGTTTTGAGAATGAACTTTAACCAAGACCTTGTTAGGAAATTATTTCTTTAATTTGAATAAAACAGACACCTGCCAAAAGGCTGACATGACAAATAATTATATGTTTCTACAAATAATTATCTCAAGTTCTCACAATTAAATAAAAATGGTGGAGCTTTTGATGCTAGTTGGAAGTTTTATAATTTTAAAAAATCAAAATTATTTGATGCTGTTACATTTTTTTTCCCTTTGAAAACAGTTTGTAAGCTCCTAAATAGCCTTTTCTAGCTATCTTTTATGTTTTTGGAAAGTTTGCCAAACAAAATTTACAACTTGTAAGTTCACAAATAGCTTATAAGCTCTGTCAAAAACCATTTGAGACTCAGCTAAAGTTGAGTTGGCAAAATTATTTCTATACTACCATGTCACAACTAACATAGTTAATCAAATTGATACAGGAATATGGAGTCAATGTGCACAACACTATTCCAACTGTACCTTACAATTTTGAATTTAAAGATGGGAGGTAATAATACACATCATGAATTCTTTGCTCGGTTTGTAAATGCATTTCATCCCTTTTTTCACATATTTGCTCTGTTGTTGTTCAGCAAAGTAGGAATACGTATGTGCACTGACCGTTACAAACATAAGAAACTTAAAGCTATCTGGGTTGTTGAAGATGACGCAATGTGTACAGATGTACCCCAAAATAACTGATTTATATATACTAGGTCATAAGATTTCAAAGATTTGAGAATGATGAGTTGGTTTGTTACCTTGGTTTGGTTTGTAATCAAACCACCAGAGTTCAAACCCCAGCATGTACACAATTATTTTGTTGATTTTATTTTAATAAAATACTTTTTTTTTTGTTAATTTTTCTATAGATTTTCTTTATTTTATTTCTTCTTTGCAAATAAAACAAGGGTTTTACTCTTGTATACATATATATTTTTTAATTTATTTTCCAAATCTTTGTTTGGATGACTTTATTTTTTCTTAATAAAACACTTTTTTTTGTTAAATTTTTTTTTACAGATTTTCTTTATTTTGTTTTATTTTGTTTCTTCTTTACAAAAAAAAAACAAGGGTTTTACGCGTGTATACATATATAATGAAAAAAAACTAAGACTTTCTTGATTCTATTAGTAAATTAGGATTATAAAGGAGTGAAATTTAGACGGTTGAATTTGTTTTTGAGTCGAGTCGATTAGAACACGAATCGAGACGAACATTGACTTTTATCAATTGTACAAGTGTTTTCAAGAATTGTACACAACTTTGAACAATCAATCTAATACATTCTTTAAATATCATGTAACTCAAAATCAAATAACGGGTAATTTTGTTTCAATTATATTTGTGTCGAGTCGATTATAATACGAATCGAGATGAACTTTGATTTTTATCAAATGTACGAGTGTTTTCAAAAATCTTACACAACTTTGAACAATCGACCGAATACTTTCTTTTAGTATCAGGTAACTCAAAATCAAATAGCAAGTAATTTTGTTTTATTATATTTGTGTCAAGTACAAATTGATACGAACTTTGATTTTTATCAAAAGTACGAGTGTTTTCAAAAACTTTACACAACTTCGAACAATCGATCTAATACTTTCTGTTAATATCAGGTAACTCAAAATTAAATAGCGAGTAATTTTGTTTTAATTATATTTGTGTCGAGAGGATTAGAATACGAATCGAGATGAACTTTGATTTTTATCAAATGTCCGAGTGTTTTCAAAAATCTTACACAAATTTGAACAATCGATCCAATACTTTCTTTTAATATCAGGTAACTCAAAATCAAATAGTGGGTAATTTTGTTTTATTAGATTTGTGTCAAGTCGGTTAGAACACAAATCGATACGAAATTTGATTTTTATCAAATGTACGAGTGTTTTCAAAAACTTTACACAACATTGAACAATCGATCCAATACTTTCTTTTAATATCAGGTAACTCAAAATCAAATAGCAGGTAATTTATTTTGATTTTTCAGACGTACACATAATGTACACATACACTACGTATTAACAAACCCAGTATTTATAATCCCATCATCATATCAATAGTAGGACCATAAATTGTGAAAAAGAGTACGCTCGGAGTTCGAATACTCGGAGTATCCACAAATTAACGGGTTTACATTTTCAGCATATATTAGTCTTATTAATGTTATAATACATATACTCAAGATATATCAGCTGAAGTTTACGAAGTATATGCTATTTAAGTTATTAGTTCAAATAAATTTAGAGAATTCAAAATATTAGTTGTTCAAATAGAAATTAAAACTACTTTACATTTTTGTTTTCGATTTATCTTTAATTAATTAGACATAAATTAAATTACAAGCTGGTACTTTATATTTTGTATCACTAGTATACAAATGTAAGTTTTTTAATCACTACAAAAATATTACTTTCATAAAAGCTTGCGCATCTATGTTCACTATAAGATTTTTGTTCAACCGACATATTAAAGCGTTTGTCCAACCGGCCTGCTCAATTATATATAATTGATTATTATATGTTAAAAAATGAAGTTTGGTCTTGTAAAATAATATCATTAAATTTAGTTTTTGAATGATATTTAATAATTTTGTCTAAACTGTATGATTTTACTAATAGGATCATAGTTCAACTTTAATAAGACTAGTATTGTGCCCGTGCGTTGCATGATAATTTTTTATTTTATTTTATATAAAATAAAAATAATTATTTTAAATATATTAAAGTATTTAAATAAGTAATTGTATATATATATATAGTTAAGTTATATGTGTGTGTGTGTGTGTATTATGGTGAGAACCATCACTGGTTCTCAAATCAGAGATGTTTTTTACCATAACTGCTCCATATATATAAATCATCTAAATATTATTTAAAAATCGAACAGTATTGAAAATAATATAACCTGGTTCATAAAATAATTGTTATTAGACGAAATGTAGTTTACAAATTATGAAAAAAATTTCTTATACACAACTTTTGTAGTTTTGTTACAATGTTTATTCTCGTCATCGTCGATCAATACTTTTAAACCCTTATAATTGGTTACCCTTAATATCAAGGCTGACAAATCAGTCGTGTCAGGCTCTTATCGGGCCGGCACAATAAGGCACGACACGATAATCATAGGCACGAACACTACACGATAAGCTTATCGGGCATATAATCTAAACCCGAATCACAAAACGCTAAAAACACAAAATGTACGACACAGTACGATAGGTACGATAAACAAAAATACTTAATTTATTTAATTTTACCCTTTAAGCACATTAGGCCCGTTAATTAATAAAATACATGATTTTCTTAATAGATATAATACATATCTATAAAATTATCAATACAAATTGTCAAATACATTTATTATTATAATATGACAAATGTACTAATGATTAGTTAAAGATACAAATACTAACAATGAGTAAATGAATATAAAAGGAGGAAAAATTAAAATATTTATCGGGTCTTATCGTGTTTATCGGATTAGCGCGTTATCAACTCATTACTTAACGTGTCTTATCATGTCAGCCCGATAAGGCACGAATCCAATAAGCATCAACCCATAGCCTATTATTTTATGTTGTGTTCGTGTCGGTCAATCATGTCGTTCCTCACTTTTCCACCCCTATTTGATATAGCAACGTACAACTGATCATGTCTGAAAACCGAATTTTTTAGGAAAAGTGCAACGTGAGAGAGAGATTACCCTTGAATTTTGTTGATCATCATAGTATATGACACAATCAGAGGAAATTGTCACTGTTGGAATTTGAAAGGCAAGCTCGAATTAGATGGTGTGACAATAATTTTAGGGATGAACAACAATTCACCTGCATTGCTTAGTCACACTTGATATAGCAATGTACAATTAACCATGACTTAAAACTGACTTATTTAGGAAAATATTTGTTTGGTAATTCTAAACTTTTGCAACACCATCATCTCCAAAAACATTTGTTTTATCATTCTAAACGAATTATTTTACTATCCAGCATGGATTGTAGGTATGCTACAAATTTGGTACGAAGAGAATTTTTTACATTGTTACCTCTACATAGTGAGAAAATAATAGTATAAGTATACGAAACAAAATATGAATATTCAAATTAAGTTAAAGTGATTGGTATGTAAAACGTAAATACATATCTAATGGAATTATCAAGATTTTGAATTTCGATATAAATTAAGTATGTCATGAATGCTTTCAAAATTACCGTCATTAGTAACATATACTTTTAGAGGCGACTTTCCCTTCTTGGTTTTGGGATTAGTTGATCTTTTTACGAACTTATTATAGTTGATGCCACAGTATTCATTCCACTCGATGCTAGTTTCGCACTTGTGTTGTTTTGCATGATTACATAGATAGTAACAAATTACATTATTTTATAAAATCAATTCAAATCAAAAGTATTGAATCGTAGTAATATTTTATAAATAACATGTTGATAGCCAATAAAACAAATTTTACATTGTATTGCATTGTGCAATTTGCATATTTTATTTTAAAAAGTGGTCAAATTATTTTTGAGAAAAAATGACAAATTTCATATTATTGGACTCACAATAAAAACCAAAATAACATATAATATACATATACATATATTCAAACGATCTTATTAATTTTTTTTTTATTAATTAGGGTATCCATCCTAATTATGTTAAGAAAATTCTTACATAATTAAAAAAGAAACCAAATCATCATTAATATTAAATATTATTTAAGAGATCAATTCAAATAAAAAAGTATTGAATCGTAATAATATTTCATAGATAACACGTTGATAGCCAATAAAATAAATACTAAATTATGTT